>ML335387.1:0-107539 GCA_005239505.1 Nicotiana paniculata | reverse complement strand
ATGATTGATAGAGACGATTAATCAAGCTATACGAGTATCCGAGAAGTAAGTTCACCAGCGGGGCAAACTATAACCTTAGATTTTATTACAATTGTTTATACCTTAGCATAGTTAATCTTTACTTTTAATATTTAGTATTAGTAATTTAAACAACATCAGGTGACAGCTGAGTACTAATTTAAATAGCCTGCTTGATACGTCAATTCCCTGAGGGATCGACTCTGGACATAATACCCCAAGATTATATTTATAATGCCCGCTTAGTCTTTTACAAGACATAGTTGAGCGTGATCAGTTTGTACACTTACCCTTTCACATTGGATCATGTAGATCCGGTCGTACTCGATTTCTGCCGCCAATACCGGGTGACGGGAAAAGCGTTAAATTATTCTGACTTTATTACACTCACACAAGGTTCAGTAACAGAAGAAGAAAGAAAGCTTCAGTTAGGGAAAATAGAGAGGGAAGAGGAGAGAATTAGGCGAGGAAATTTAGATAGATTTTCATTGATAGCTAATCATTGGAGTACAAGGAATATAAATAACGACTACTCTACCATTTTTGTTACTTAGGGATCCGTAAAATCTTCCAACTGGCAGTGCATGACAACATTTCTGTACTATCCGCTAATAGGACAAAAAAGACTGGAATTTAAATTACATAGGACTAGATTGCTACAATTAAAACTATGGACTAATCTGACAACTATTACCAACTGTATTAACTACCATTATTGTAACAAACCCTGCCCCTTATAGAACCTTGACCTCAAGGTTCGAAATTTGGAAACTGAGATTTGATGAAGCCATACTACTTCCAAGTAGTTTCTTCTGGATGTAAGTGTCGTGCCCCTATCTCTTCTCCATCTCCTTTCGGATCGGTCAGGGTATTCGACATTATTAGGACAATTCATTTTCTTTTGGGAAAGGGGTAAGGAATTGAAGAGTCGCCACCTAACGAATTAAGGTGTGTTAGGGCACCTACTAAGGGTCATTTACAAACACAGATTGGATAACCAGAGATAGGGAAAGGGCTTGAACTTACTTCAAGGGGAAGGTGTTAGGCAACCCTCGAAGTCCACAACTGTGGTTCCCAGCCAAACAAAGTTTGTGAATTTTAAAACAGGTAGCACATAAGCAATAAAAGCACATAGGTAAACAAATAAAGGTTTTTGAGAAGATTCGCAGTCAAAGCACACATATGTGCTAAATATAGGGGGTCCTAGGTTGTTTGTCCTATAGGATCATATCCATGCAATGCCTGGTAATCACTCCTCAATGAGGGGCTACATGTTGCATTAGCGCACAGGTCATCATATTCATGTCTACCCTTTCCCACCCCTTAGTGGTTATTAAGCGAGTTTATTTAACGACATATATGCATGTTGTTACCCGTCCCTTCTTAATGGTCCTGGAGGAGATTAGGACCTCTACCTATAGGCAGTTATAGACAGACCACTAAGGTTTAAAAGGAGAAAATACTAGGAGACAAACAAGAACAAATAGGACTTTAGCAGATAAAGGCAAGAAAGGGCAATTAAGAGGCTCAGATTTACCTCCACAGATAATGCATGTAATCAGCACGACTCAAAACACAAACACGGGCAGTATTATTAAACAGGATCCTAAAACATGATGTCTAAGTGAATATCAAAACACAGAAGATATGCAGTTTCAATTTTATAAACCCAGAAGCAGGGGCCCTAATAAATTTGCCTACTGATTTTAAGCATGTTAACCATTAAGCAGTAAACACAAAAGCAACAGTTTTCCAGTTTTATAAAGGTTGGTTACCTAAGGCTTGCCTAGGTGTGGGGGGAATAAACAATAGTTACCAGAATTATTAGAAGTTGTTTTACCTAAAGCATGTTGTTCTAAGTGTTGCAAAGACACAGGGGTTATTACCAGTTTTGCTAACACAGGACAATCATATGTGAGACTGTCTTATGTCCCTTTTTCATGCATCAGTAGATTAGCTAGGTGTGACTTAGTGAGATCCTAAAACAGGGTATCTAATATGAACATTATAAGATGAAAAATTATTTATATGAAAAATTCCTAAAAAATCATGATTTCTAGATGCACAGAAAGTTACATCATGATTTCAGAATATGCATTAGCATTAGTTTTCATGTTAATGTTGTTATTTAGCCTAGAAGCAGGATTTCTAAGTGATGAAAGTAATGTCAAATGAGATGCTGAAACAGTAAATCTAAGAACATGATATCTAATGCATGACATGCTTAGAATTTATTGGTCCTAAATATGGATTCTAATGCGCACATAGAAATGTAAGCCTAAGGCATGGTTTCTACCCCATTGATATCGACAACAGACATGGCTACCCTCCCCTTTTCACTATCAATCCCCAATATTCGTTTACAACAATTATTACAAACCAATGTGAATGAATTACATAAATAGATAAAGAAAATAAGAAGTTACACTATAGGGAGCCTGAAAACAGGCCCAGATTCTCATAACCTCAAATGCCCAAATGTTTCATAGCCTTTCTCATATCCGAGTGTGTCAGAGTTCCCTAAGGACCTCAATTGATCCCGGGCAGTGCTCTTACCCAGATTTCACAACCATAATTGAGTAAGTGCAGTGTGGAAGTGCCAGTCCCAGTGCATCATAGTTCAGAGGCATCTCACAGGAATCCTAAGGCAGTCATACACTGGAGGGGCAGAACTTGAGGACCTAAAAGTAGAGTGAGAGTGCTTGACATAGTTTTGAAAAGGTTTAACAGGAAAGCAGTATTTGAAAAAGAGACCCTGTTGAAGTAGTTTTATAAAATAGGAGAATTGTTTAGTAAAACAGCTTTTGAAAACAGTTGTGTAATTTATACAAACAGCAGGTCAGTTAAACAAGTTCAACAATACTCAGAGAACAAACCTTCACACAGGGATAACTGGGGTTTGGGGACAAGTACAACAGGTATGGTGAACACATAACAGACAAGGGTCCTTGGCAATTAGTGCAAATAGTAAGACATGGATTCAGGAGTGATAATTAGAACAAAGTCACAGAATTAGAAGTGCTCTAGGGAATTCATGGGGTTGGGAGATAGTATAGTATAGGATTTCATACTAAACATGATTGAGCATAGCATCAAGACAACTTAGGGTAACAAATAAATAGGTGCATACCACAACTATGCAACCAATACACAAGCATCAAAATAGAGTAGAGTTACATTAAGACAGATTACAGGTTTATAAGAACATGCTAACCCTAAAGAGGTAAGACATAACTAGCATACCAGATGAAGAAATGATGCAAGGAGGTCAATTACATGTTGAACAGCAAAACAATAGATAGAAAAAAATTAGGAACATGATAAACTGAAGCAATAAAAGAAACATATTAGTTTTGGGACTTGAATTGAAAATCAAAACATACCAGTAAAGAGACAATAACCACAAAAGTGAAGGGACGGGAGAGCACAATAGTTAGCCTTGGATTGTAGTCGGCTAACTTAGAATAATAGTAAGTGACACAGAAAGAGGGCAGAAAGCTTTGAGTGTAAGAGATAGAGTTTGAACTAGTGTGTTCGTGTGTGTTGTGTGCATTCTGTTTGAATGAGTGTGTATATATATATATATAGTAGTTTGATACTAGGTAGAATTGGTAAGAATCACAATTAGGCAGTAAATTATGGAACTCAGAACCAATTAGAGTAAAATCAGTGCAAGTACTCCCTTGATTAAGGGAGTCAACTTCAAACGGTAAGAACATGTAACAAATAAGGAAAGAAATCAATGTGTAACTGGAGCATAACATATAAGGAAACAATTCAAACAGTGCAAGTACATAACAGGTAATTAGGACTAGGTACATAAGGTTCTAATTAAGGAAATATCATAAGAATCAATTAACAGTATAGTCAACCATAAAATAAGGCATGAAAATAACTTAGAGGTCGAAAATCAGTAAAAGATATCATCACAGGAAATTAGTAAAAGGTGTTAATCACAAAAAATTAGGGATTCAAATAGGAACAACACTGATTAAGGGGAGAATTAACACAAAATTTCTATGAACAAACAAAATAAACACATAATAGGCAAGAAGAAGTAAAATCAGAAACATAGTAAAGTAAGAATCACATAGAATCAGGGATTCAACTAAAGAAGATAGAATTGATTAGAGGAATTAACAGAATAAACATAATATAAGCGGAAGAAGAAAGAATCAGAAACCCTACTGAACATAATAGGGTAAAATCACTGAGACTCAGAGTGTTCATGAGAAACTAGCACACGAACATATTACCAAAGACTGACTCAGAATTATAACAAGTGTTAAAACTAAGGTTTTATGATGACAAGTTATGACTAAAGAGCAATTTTAACAAAAGGTCGTTTTAAACATTAGAGAACAACATTAAAAGACCAGAAATATATTTTGAAGAAAATTTCTGGAAACCCTAATGGAAAAATAAAGCGACGCTTTGAGAAATCGAAAGGTTTTTCATGAAACAAACGAAAACAGCTCAGAAAGCCCCAGATATATTATAGATCTAAGAGGTACAGTAGAAGAGGTTAGGATTTTCTAGAAAATAACCCATAAATAGAGAGACCGACTTAGAAACCCATAGGTTTAGCCAGAAAAAGGAAAGATCTTACTCGATCGAGTCATGGTGGCCTGAGAATGGTGAACCCAGGCCCAGGGGTGAGTGGAATGGCCACTGGTCCCTTGAGGACCTCAAATAAGGCAGGAATCCCGGCACTGGTGGTAAGCCCCCATAGTCGACGGCATGAGAGCACCGTCTAGGGGGAATTAGGGTTAAGGAAGAGAGCGTTTGAGAGAAGAAGAGAATGGATGACNGGGGGGGGGGGGAGTAGACTATTAGGTTAATTATGGAAAGGGGGGATCTGGTCCGTTGATCAAAAATTGATCAACGGTCCAGATTAAATAAGACATTGGGTCGGGGGATTAATGGATCTGGGCTTGGGGGTATTTGGGCTTTATTTAATCAGGTTTGGGCTGGTTTAATAGGAGTGGTTAATCAATTAGGCTAAAATTGAAATAGGCATGAGTTATTTGTTAAATACCCAGATAGTTTAATTAAAATAGTTTTACAAAGTAATTACTATTTATAAAAATGAATCATATGTATTGAAATAACTTTAAAATGGTCATTTGATATTTAAAAATATAGAAGGCTAATTTCTGGTAAAAAAAGTATAAAATTACATGCTTAGACTATAATTGCAAAGTTATTACAATTATAGCCAAAAGATGCCAGTTTGACTAATTATGAAATAACTTGATCTTATTAGGACCATAAACAATGAATTAAATCAAGAAATATCTTTGAAATTATTTGTAACGCCATTTTATAATTATTTATTGGAAATAAAATGCTAGATAAATTAGACTAAATATAGGGAAAAGATGGAAAAAATACCAATCGTTGTTAATGGATGATTTTGAAGGTACATATGAAATTTTAAAAATATTTTGGGAAAATTTGGTATCAACAGCTGCCCCTCTTTACCCGAAAAGGATGAAAGAGTTGTCAGGTAAAGATAGATGGCCAATTATGACCGAGCGAAACGATTAGAGAGGTTTAGGCCGCGCCCGACTTCTGAGCTGCCTACATATCCCTGGTTTTACAGGAATCAGGTCGTATGTAGTTCTGGATTCATCGGCAAAGTATACCGATGAAGTTATCACAAGAGTGGACACAACATCTAGGGATGATCGAATGAACGACTTGCGGGATATCGGGTTTGATACGGTTGGGAGAACTGGAGCGGGATTGCTCCTGCTGGGATAGTCGTTGCTTGCCGAGTTACCTGCAAATAAAAGCAATACAAGCGTATACTATGCATAAATTTAAACATGATGCAGGTTCCCGTTGGACTATAGAATGTTGTCTTTGGACGGTTAGGGATGATGTCCTTAGACCATGATCTCCTGGTCCATGAATGGCTTGATGAGAGATTCATAGGCCATGAAATGATGTTCTCGGGCCATGCAGATGGTGCCTCCGAACTATGATGCCTTTGAATAATGATATGCAAATTGAGAGAGATCCTCAGGCCATGACATGGTGTCTTCCGGCTATGAGGATGATGTCGTTAGACTATGACGCCTTTGGACAGGTTGGCGATATTTCAGCCCATGATATGCAATAATATAATGCTGACAAGACATAACTTAGTCTTGCGAATTGAAGCAGAGCTTAGCCCGAAATAGAAGCGAAGTAGATAATTCTTGAGAGACAACGCTTAGTCTCGGTGAAAAAGTAAATTGGAGGAGGAGCTTAGGTTCATGCAGATAGGAAGGCAGCGGTTAGCCTTATGCAAAATGGAAGGAAGAGATTAGCCTTATGCAAGGGAAGACAGGGGATTAGCCTTATGCAAATGGAAGGCAGAAGATTAGCCTTATGCAAAGGAAGGCAGAGATTAGCCTTGTGCAAGATGGAGACAGAGCTTAGTCTCATGCAAATGAAGGCAGAGCTTAGCCTTATGCGGACGGAAGGCGGATGATTAGCCTTATGCAAGTGAAGGCAGATCTTAGCCTTATACAAATGGAAGGCAGATGATTAGTCTTATGCAAGGGGGAAATGAGATTTTTATTGAATTATGACCAAACCCATAGGGCTGCCTACGTATCCCCTCTTAAACGGGCATCAGGTCAGGCGTAGTTCAATTTACATCATTGAAGAAAAGCATATAAAGCTACACATCATATAGTTTGACTGCATCGGAATTGATTGGTTTGGGCCATACTTCTCCGTCCATTTCTGCAAGAATGAGGGCTCCTCCTGTCAATACTCGGTGAACCATATATGGATCTTCCCAGTAGGGAGAAATTTCCCTTCGGCTTCATCTTGATGTGGAAAGATATTTTTTAACACCTGTCACACCTCCTTTTTCCCGATAAGGGTGGGATAATGGAGTTTTTCCAATTTAAGTGACATAATCGAATGAGATTATTTATTTATTTTAGATTCGCCACCCGGATTTTTTACGGTGTTCCAAGACACCATCTATTTTTTAATATCCCAAATCGAGGATATTTTGACTCCATTTAAAAAGTGTGCGAACCAGAAGACCGGGTAAGGAATTCTGTTAATTCGGGAGAAGGGGTTAGGAACTCTCAAATTCCGTGGTTCTAGCACGGTCCCTTAATGATTTATACTTGGCCTAAATTGATCTAATTACTCATTTTAGGACATATGTGTATTTATCCTTTACCGCTTTTAATTACTCAATTATTCGTATTTAAAGAATTATCTTAATACGAGTTACGCGTACGTATACTCGTTTAATTTGGTGCATCAAACATCATATCACGCGTACGTTTAAACAATTCACAACGCTTAGTTTATTTAAGAAAACTTAGTCAAAGTCGCATGATCGCGTACCTTGAATTTATTTGAAAAAAAATGTAATCACGTCACGCGAACGTGTACGTAATCACGATAGTTATTAAAAAATAAAAAAAAAATAAAAAATAGCGTCTAAGACCATTTCCACGAGTGTTCATTAAGGCGTTTCAATAAAAAAAATGTTTAACCATGGTCACGCGACCGTATACCTTGGCATCACAACTATGTCACGCATGCGTATACATAATTTTAATAGTTAATCTAATTTTTAAAGTATACCTAAAATTATGATTATGTCTCTAATTTAAGTATCCTATGTCATGTAACTAGGTTTAAAGGTTCAAAACTATGTGAGATATTTGTTTGAATTAGCTGGGGTAGCTAACGTATTAGCTGCCAAATATGCCCGTACTTAAGAGCTTCCCAAATATGGGTTTGAGCATTTGCCAGGCCCAACTCTAGCGTGACAGCAATTGCGAGGAGCTAAACAAATTTTTTGGGCAAAATCAACTCTTCAAAAATAGTCACTCTAGTATGACATAATCAGTCACGCCTATACTTAGCTACAGTAGGCTAAAACATTGCAACAATGTTAACTATCAAGTTAAGATGATTTATTATACAAACATACAATAATCAAATTTTAACTAACTTGATGTCAACATTTCCAAAAATTACATTGTTAAGCCACAATTAACAAATTTGATTTCGACTATAAACAACGGGCCATATTTATAAGCTACAACTCATACAGATCCTTAAAAAGGGGCATTCACTTTTGTAATTTTTATGGGCGAGCTCAACATGAACCAAACAATATCTTAATATCAATTCATATTTTAAAGCTAAAGCATGATAATTCGAGCAAATCACAACCATACACGGCAAAGATACTAAAAGATTCATCATTCAAAATATAGTAAATACAAAGAGGTTTGAGGCTTACCTAATTGGAATCAAACAAACAACACAATGCCCAAATAAAAACGAGAAAGCAACTGGTAGAGTTTAGCAACATCAAATCCAGCAGTAAGAGTAGAATCGAACAACGACCTCGGCATTGACTTTAGAGCCTAGTCAATTCCAGAGCAACAACAGAGAAAATCAGCACGCCAAATACTTCTACCGAACACCAAATCGACACCAAACCAGTAGAAAATTGAAGTCAATCCCTCAAATTCTAACTTATTTTTTGTCTGAAACTCTTTTTTTTATTTAGAATTTTTAGATCTGAAATCTAATCTTCAATTTCATGAGTCTTGCTTCAACTTTTTTTGAACTTTGAGAGATAGCTTCGAATTTAAAACATGAATTCCAGAATTTCCAGCTTGCTTGTGTGATTTTGGGTGTGTAAGACAGGACTAGTGTGAGTGAGGTGAGAGATAGATTAGAAGTGGCTAGGTTTTTTTTTCTGTGTGAAGGTCTGATTTTTTCTTTGTCTTCAGAGAAGAAGATGGAATGGAGAAGAAGAAAGGGGGAGTGCGCCGTTTTCTTCAAAAGGGAGGGGTCTGATTTTTTTTAGTCTTTTTTCTAATGTGTCCCCCTAGGTCGAAAAATTAGGTCTAGGTATATATAAAAGAGAGGATGGATTTAGGGTATTTTAATGTGGGGACATCTGGTTGGGCCTGTGATTTTGGTCCCTGAAATTGGGCCAATTTGAAACAAGAGACAAATTTGTTCTTTCAAAAATTGCCACATTACTTCTAATTGAATTTATTTTGCAAAAGACCTATTTAGCATTTTAACTAATTAATTAGACTAATTGATTAATGCTAATGTATATTTTTTTGACTTTTATATATTAATCTATCAATTAAAGAGTGATTAATTCCTAAAAAATACAAATTAAACCTAAGATGACATGAAATGAAGAATGTGATTATTTTAACCGCTTGATCTCGAAGATCTCAACTGCTCGCTTTCTTGCTGGGGATTGATTTTATCTCTAACCCCGGAGTCCTTGGCTTTTTCTGACTTTTCCATGACGATTGGTCGCATGGGACCCAACTTTTGATTTTATTCTGCCTTTGTAGGTCTGTCAATTCTGACTTGTTTTTCTTTTCTTTTGTTTTTATTTTTTTTTACTTCGGAGCATTGGGAGAACTTTTGGCTCCTCAAAATTTGCTGCAACGGCTAGTCGCGTGGGAATTAACCTTTTCCAACTTTATTTCTCCTTCATCGGCCTTTCATTTCTGGCTTCTTTCTTCCAACTTTAATTTCAGGCATTTGGGGTATTTTGGCTTTTCAGACCTTACTGAGACGGTTAGTCATGTGGGACTCGACCTTTCAATTTCATTCACCTTTATAGGCACTTCAATTTTATTTTCTCCTTTCAATAATTTTGAGTTTGAAGCATCGGCTGCCATGGCTAGTTGAGGTCGACTTGATTCCCCTGACGAGGCTGGGTGCCTTTTTGTATACTAGCCCGTATCAAATGAGAACCCTGTAAATCAGTCTTGCAATCCTTTCTTTGCCTTAGTTTCGGAACAATGTTATACCGAAAGGGATTCAAAAGAAAAATAAATGATAAAATGGACAACGAATTTAAACAAGAGGTATCTCTTTCGGGGAAAGGAAAGAAGGACTTATCTGGAGTGCATGCGGACTTCAATAAACATGACATGCCTTTTGGACTGGATGCCTGATCCGCGTAAACCGTCTGACTCTCAGAAGTTCATCACAACTATTACCTCGAGATTGAGAAACCTTGCCCCGAACTGTGTCCATGTCAGTGACCCATTATCCTTTTCGTTCATTATGCCCTTTGCGGGTTTTCACCAACTAACCTCTCTCATTTCTCTTCTCATCATCACCTTGTAGATATCTTTGTGAGTTTTCACTAACAAAACTCTCTCATTTTCAATTTCTCTGCTTACCGTCGCCTCACGGTATCCGTGTGGGTTTTCACCGATAAGACTCTCTCATTTTATTTCTCTCATTTGTTTGCATCAGATCCAAGTAATTGTATCCCCCAATTATGGACATCTTTACTGATTGATCGGAAGGACTTGAACATGATTTAGGGTAAAAAGAATTTTATTGAATTACAACTTTGGAACATTTCAGGCGAAAACATCTCCGAACATATCATGACATTTGCCTCAGCTTAAACTCTTGGGGAAATGTGGAATTTTATTTTGGTGTGACTGAACCCCAGAGAGAGGCTGCCTACGTATTCTTTCGGAATCAAGTCGGACGTAGTTCAGGGAACTTTTGTTTTTGTTTTTGATTTTTGTTTTGTTTTTCCTCTATTTTGTTTTGTTTTCTCTTTATTTTGCTTTCCTTGTTCTCCTTTTATTTTTTTTCCTTTGATTTTTCTCTCTCTTTTTTCTCTTTTTTTTTGTTGTTTTTCTTTCTTTTTTTTTCAATAACACTTTCGGGTTCCAAAGAGGGTAATCAAAGAAGAGTAACCGGCTCAAAGGGTTTGCAAAAGGGTTAATGGTGTTTGGGTAGCGAGAATGAAAGCCTTTTTCATCCCAATCGGAGAAAATTTAATACTATATAGAGGATCAAACATAGTACCTTTTGACTGCACTTGCGTTGACAGTTGTTTCAGGGACATTTTCTTATGTACCCCAAGTACAAACGCACTCCTTTGGTGGTGCTCTTGTAGTAATGTATGGACCTTTCCAATCTAAACCTATTTTCCTTTGGCGGTTCCGATTCATTGTTTTATTTCCTTGACCTGACTTCATTTGCATTCTTATTCTTGATTCATTATTTCGAAGTCTGACAGCGTTTTAGGATCTTTTGACTGCACCTGCGCTGACAGTTATTCCAGGGACATTTTCTTCGATGTACCCCAAGTACAAACGCACTCTTTTGGCAGTACTCTTGTAGTAATGTATAGACCTTTCTAATCTGAACCAATTTTCCTTTGGATGTTCCGATTCATTGTTTTATTTCCTTAACCTAACTTCATTTGTATTCTGATTCTTGATTCATTATTTCGAAGGCTGACAACGTTTTAGGATCTGGGCATGAAGTCCGCAAGCATGTCATGTTATTGAAATCTGCATTTAAACAGAACTGAAAGTAGATCAGAAAAGAGACAAGATTAAGAAAAGAGACATTCTTGGAAAATGAAATATTAATTCCAATTGATTTTTTTTGTTTTGAAGTTTAAAGCTAGAAGGGTTTACATCGGAAAGTAATACAATAAAGTAAAACATCCGGATCACAGCCTGAGATAATCCGGACGCAGAAAGGATATCAAGACTGGCTATCGAGACTCCCATCTAATAGGGGAACTTTCAGGCTTGGCGACCGTTTTTTGGATTTTCTTCTGTCTCGGCAATGGCTGCAATGGCCTTTAGTGCCAGATCAAATTCTTCATCTTTACAAATCATTCCGACTACTGGCCCAGTGTGAGCAGGCAGGGGATTGTTCATCATATTAGGGTCTTCTTCATCCCTAAGCACTATTATGTTGACCTTGATGAGATCTTCCACTGCTGTTTTAAGAGTCCAACAATCTTCAGTATCATGCCCCACTGCTCCAAAGTGGTATTCACATCTAGCATCAGCCCGATGCGATATGGACTCGGGGTTCGGCCGGTTCGGGGTAACTGGCTGCAGCAGACCTGTCCTGACCAACTTTTGGAACAAGCTTGAGTATGATTCACTAAGAGGGGTGAACTGATTCCTTCTGAAGGGCTCTCTTGGGCGAGGATTGTATTGGGGAACATTTGGTTGGGGATTATATGGAGCTTGGTAAAGATGGGCATTTCTGGGAGGTGGAGCTCGGTTTTGTGTATAATGATGTGGTTGCGTGTAAGATTGCGCGTTCGTCACCACATAGGGAGGCGGTGCCACGGCATAAGCAACATTATCTTGATAGGGATAAAAGTGTTATGGGACCTTAGGAAGCATATATGATTGGTTGAATCATGCGAGCCCCCTTTGAACTCGAAGACATCATAGCTCTCTCTTCTGTCTCGTTTTTGTTCATCAAACCCCCTGACCTATTCTAAACGGCCTGCAATGCAGCCTTAAAAGTAGCTTGACTCAAGATTCGGCCCGTTTTCAAACCATTTTCTATCATCTCCCCAATTTTGATAGCTTCAGCGAACAGTCTACCCAAAGCAGACATCATATTCTGGAAGTAGTCTGCCTGTTGGGCCTATAGGAAGACTGTAACCATTTCAATTTTGTCCATTGGAGGCTTTACCCGGGCAGCTTACTTGCGTCATTTGACAGCATATTCGCGGAAGCTTTCCGCAGTTTTATTTTTCAAATTGGACAAAGAGTTCTTGTCAGGAGCGATGTCCACATTATACTGGAACTGGCAGACAAAGTCTCGGGCCAAATTGTCCCACACATGCCAATGTGTAATTTCTTGATCCATATACCATTCAGAAGCGATCCCAGTGAGGAAGTAGTCCATTAGCAATTCCTCTTTACCACCAGCACCCCTCAGTTGGTTACAATATCACTTCAAGTGACCGATCGGGTCTCTGTTCCCATCGTATTATTCAAACTTTGGAATCTTGAAACCAACTGGAAAGTGAACATGTGGAAACATGCACAAATCGGAGTACGAGACACTCTTCTGACCACTCAAACCCTGCATGTTTTTAAGCTTTGATCTAGGCTTCTCATCTTCCGTGTCATCTCCTCTTGTTTGGGATTTCTCAATATTCTCTCCTGCTCCATAGGAGATTCAGATTGCGGGTGATGAGGGTAAGAGTTTTGCTTGGGCACTTTTGGATGTGCCATAGTGGAGATTGGTGGTGCAACAAACATTGCTGGTTGTGCCCTTGAATCCGACACCTGTGGGTGATCCACAGAAGGCATTTCGAGGCCATTAGGCGGCATTAGACGGTGCCCACATGGGAAGAGTGAGTTGGGTACAAGGATGTTGGAAAGCTCATCGGAACTGGGAATCAACTCAGGAAAACCAGGGATTACACTTGGCGGTTCCCTGTCGTTAGACCAGGCGTCCCACATTTCTAACATGCAGATACGCAACATTCTATTTTCTTCAGGAGTTGCTGATTCTGGATGCGGAATAGCCTATGCCGGGCTATCCTCAAGACCGATGATTGGTAGATTAATCTCGGAGGCCATTCCTGCCTTTGAATCTTGTAAAGGATTGGACGCCGGACAACCAACAAAACCAACCACCTAAATAGGACCTGTCTTATTTGCACACACAACAACCTAGTTAATTTGAGACATTTAACATATAAGGAATCGCATATTCGGGATGCAATGCACCCAGCAGTTAAACGTTTCTACCATGTGTTTGAACGGTTGCGTGTTTCATTTCGGCCTTTAAATGTCCATTTATATTTTTGTCTCTCCCTCTTTTATTCATATCTCGATATCTTTTTCTTTCTCTTTTGTTATTTTTGCTCTTTGATTTCTTTGTTATTTTTGTCACTCTCTTTTTTTCGTTGCTTTTCGCTCTTTTATTTATTTTTCACTCAATTGTTTTTTTTTTCACTCAATTTGTTTATTGCTATGATCGAATTCGATGTGGATTGCCTACGTATCATGACGTCACATGAATCAAATCTTGCGTAGTTCGAAAAAATCAGGAATGGAGTGAATAAACTAACTATTTTTCTTTTTTTTTCTTTTTTTTTTTAAAACAAAATACTCAGCCCATTAAAGATATTAGAAAAAGAAAAACACATTTTTTTGAGTTTTTTGATAGAAGGGCTTTAAAAGAAGAAGGAAAATATTTTGGCTCTTTTTTATTTTACTTTTGAAATGTTTGAAAGAAAGATTTCTAAAGAATGAAGAATTTTTCTTTTTTGGGCTTTGATTTTTTTTTTCTTTTCTTTTTTTTTTTTTTTTGAATTATTTGGAAAAATACTTCAAGATAAAGGAAACCTGTATTTGGATTATGATTTTTTTTTGAATTTTTCGAAATAAATATTTCTAGAGAAGAAAGAAAATATTTCTGGATTTTTGCTTCTTTTTAATCTGGGCAAAAGACTTTTAAAAATGGTGGAAATATTTTTTGTTTTATAATTATTTTTTTTAATTAAAGACTTCTAAATTTTTTTTCTTCTTTTGTTTGAACTTTGGGAATTTCAAAAGTAAAAAGAAAATATTTTTGTTGAATTTTCAATCGTTTTGTCTTTTTTTTTTTTTTTAAGAAGAAAGAAAGTATTCTGGAATTTTGAATTCTGCCTTTAATTTTCAAAAGAGGAACTTTTAAAGAAACATTTCAAAATAGGAAAATAAATTAATTTTTTTTTTGGATTTTTGTTTCTAATTTTTTGGAAGGAAGACTTCTAAAGAAGAAAGAAAATATCTTTTTGGATTTTTAATTTTTCTTTTTTTTTTATTTTGAGAAAAAGACTTCTGAAAAGGTTAGAAATTTTTTTTTTTTTTTGGATTTTGATTTGATATATTTACTTCTTTATTTTGTTTTTATTAAAAAAGACTATATAAAGAAACTATTTCAATTCTTCAGAATTGTTTTTTATATTTTCCGAAAGCGAACATTTTGAAGAAAAGCAAAAGTATCTTTGAACTTCAAATTTTTAATTTTTTTATGACACTTGCGAAAGAAGATTTCTAAAGAAGAAAGGAATTCTTTATTTTTTTGGAGTTTTGTTTTCTTATCTTATTTTTTATTAATTTTTGGAAAAATACGTTTGAATAAGGGAAAAATATTTTTTTTAGATTTTGATTGATTATTTTACCTCTTTTTTTTTTTTTTTTGAATGAAAAGACTTCAAAAGGGAAGGAAAATATTTTTGGTTTTTTTTTTAAAAAAAAATTCTTCTTTTTTTTTTCGGGGGATTTTCAGGAAGGAATTAAAGAAAAATATTTTTGGATTTCTGAAAATTGGGGGCGAGAACCGTTGAGGTTTGCCTACGTATCTCACATCCGGTGAGAATCAGAGTCGTGTAGTTCTGTCAGTTTTGACAATACTTGAAAAATATGATGTTGACTTATTTTGACTTGTGAAATTCTTTTTGTCCTCTTTTTATTTTTAGAGTTTCGAGGTATTTTTCAAATATCAAAGTTTTCAAAAATGGTAAATTTTCTATCCTCCCTCGCTCTTGGTTTTTCTGTTATTTTTTTTTAGTCGGTCAACAAACAAGCCGAAACAAATAATATACACATAGCAGGTAAGATGCATCAGGATGGTCTTTTTATTTTCGGGTACACCTGTTCCTAGACGGACCCAACCCCTGTGTTAAGTCCCCTAAATAAAAAATGCACATAATGCAAATAAGAGTTCCTACTAGGGATCCGGCATGAGGTTTTGTCATTCTAGGTTTAAACCTGGGGCTTTTTTCTAGACCTGGCTTACCCGAGCGGACCACTCGAGCCTAGGTGGGAGCGACGTACCGCTAGCACGAAAGACTATCCGGCCTAGTGGCTGATCCATCCCCATTCTTACTTGGTATGACCTCTAATAGAAAGGCGGGCTACGCGAACATGTGAACCAATTTTTAGAAGACTCAAAAGGGAGGCGTAAGAAGGAAGTTTAAATACAGTCCAAATAATATCAAAGCGGTAAATGTGTATCAATTAGCACATTAGGCTCACAAAATACAGTAATATCATAATTAATAAAGCCAAGTAAAAATCATATTAACAAGCTCGAATTCTTGAACCCTGAACCAGAGATTCTGGGTTCTAATTCCCCAGCAGAGTCGCCAGAGCTGTCACACCTCCTTTTTCCCATAAGGGTGGGATAATGGAGTTTTTCCAATTTAAGTGACATAATCGAATGAGATTATTTATTTATTTCTGAGTCGCCAACCGGATTTTTTACGGTGTTCCGAGACACCATTTATTTTTAATATCCCAAATCGAGGAAATTTTGACACCGTTTAAAAAGTCTGCGAACTAGAACACCGGGAAAGAAATTCTTTTAACTCAGGAGAAGGTGTTAAGCACTCTTGAATTTTGTAGTTCTACCACGGTCGCGTAATGATTTATACTTTGCCTAAATTGATCTATTACTCATTTTAGGACATATGTGTATTTATCCTTTACCCCTTTTAATTACTCGATTATTCGTATTTAAAGAATTATCTTAATACGAGTCACGCGTACGTATACTCGTTTAATTTGGTGCGTCAAACATCATATCACGCGTACGTTTAAACAATTCACAACACTTAGTTTGTTTAAGAAAAACATAGTCAAAGTCGCATGATCGCGTACCTTGAATTTTTTTGAAAAAAAATGTAATCACGTCACGCGAACGTGTACGTAATCACGATAGTTACTAAAAAAATAAAAAATAAAAAATCGCGTCTAAGAGCATTTCTACGAGTGTTCATTAAGGCGTTTCAATAAAAAAAACGTTTAACCATGGTCACGCGAACATATACCTTAGCATCACAACTATGTCAATCATGCGTATACATAATTGTAATAGTTAATCTAATTTTAAATTATACCTAAAATTTTGATTATGTGTCTAAGTTAAGTACCCTATGTCATGTAACTAAGTTTAAAGGTTCAAAACTATGTGAGATATTTGTTTGAATTATATGGGGTAGCTCGCGTATTAGCTGCCAAACAGGCCTGTACTTAAGAGATTCCCAAATGTGGGCATGAGCATTATCCAGGCCCAACTCTAGCGTGACAGCAATTGCGAGGAGCTAAACAAATTTTTTTGGCAAAATCAACTCTTCAAAAATAGTCACTCTAGTATTACATAATCAGTCACGCCTGTACTTAGCTACAGTAGGCTAAAATATTGCAACAATGTTAACTATCAAGTTAAGATGATTTATTATACAAACATAAAATACTCAAATTTTAACTAACTTGATGTCAACATTTTCAAAAATTACATTGTTAAGCTATAACAAATTTGATTTCGACTATAAACAACGGGCCATATCTGTAAGCTACAACTCATACAGATCCTTAAAAAATGGGCATTCACTTTCGTAATTTTTATGGGCGAGCTCAACATGAACCAAACAATATCTTAATATCAATTCATATTGTTAAGCTAGAGCATGATAATTCGAGGAAATCACAACCATACACAACAAAGATACTAAAAGATTCATCATTCAAAATATAGTAAAATCAAAGAGGTTTGAGGCTTACCTAATTGCATTCAAACAAACACCACAATGCGCAAATAAAAACGAGAAAGCAACTGGTAGAGTTCAGCAACATCAAATCCAGCAGTAAGAGCAGAATCGAACAACGACCTCGGCATTGAATTTACAGCTTAGTCAATTCCAGAGCAACATCAGAGAAAATTAGCAAGCCAAATACTTTTACCGAACCCCAAATCGACACCAAACTAGTAGAAAATTGAAGTCAATCCCTCAACTTCCAACTTTTTTTTTTTGCCTAAAACTCTTTTTTTTTTAAGGATTTTTAGATCTGAAATCTAATCTTCAATTGCATGAGTTTTGCTTCAACTGTTTTTGAACTTTGAGAGATAGCTTCGAATTTTCGAATTTAAAATATGAATTCCAGAATTTCCAGCTTGCTTTAGTGTGATTTTGGGTGTGTAAGAGAGGACTAGTGTGAGTGAGGTGAGAGATAGATTAGAAGTGGCTAGTTTTTTTTTTCTGTGTGAAGGTCTAATTTTTATTTTTTGTCTTCAGAGAAGAAGATGGAATGGAGAAAGGGTGCGCCGTTTTCTTCAAAGGGGAGGGGTCTTATTTTTTTTAGTCTCTTTTCTAATGTGTCTCCCTAGGTCTAAATCTAGGTCTAGGTATATATAGAAAAGAGGAGGGATTTAGGATATTTTAATGTGGGGAAATCTGGTTGAGCTTGTGATTTTGGGCCCTGAAATTGGGCCAATTTGAAACAAGAGACAAATTTGTTCTTGCAAAATGGCCACATTACTTCTAATTGAATTTATTTTGTAAGAGACCCAATTAGCATGTTAACTAATTGATGAATTCTAAGGTATATTTTTGTGAATTTTATATATTAATTTATCAATTAAAGAGTGATTAATTCCTAAAAATGCAACTAAATAAAGAAAAACTCCTAAGATCCATTAACATTATTTTTTATCTATTTTTAGGAGTGAATTCCNGGGGGGGGGGGGGGGGGGAAATTGGGTGCTCACAGTTGCCCCTCTTTGCTCGCGAACATGAAGAGTTTTCGGGCAAAGATAAAGTGAGCAGTTACGAGCAATTTTTGCCCGTTTTGTTCTCCATCTGAAAGAATTTTGAAAAACGTTTAACAGAACTTTGCTTCAGAGGTTGCCTACATATCCTTGGCTATAAAAGAACTAGGTCACTGTAGTTCTGAGGTTTTGGTAGATGGGACTACCGAAAAGCTGTGATTTCACTGTTGTTGTTGCTGTTACTGCTCGCTGAGCTCCTTATTACACTAAAATCGAAAAATGAAAAAGAGTTAACTAAATCTATCAACTACGAGTTACAAGATTCCTATCTATGAGTCTTCTGAAGCTTGATATTGAGACTTGGCTGCTTCTTTATATAGACTCCAATATGAATCTTGATGCTTGTTAGTTGTAGGTGTTGGTTCAATCTTCTTTAGCTTTTCGGATCAATACGGGACGTGCATAGCTTACGACTTCAATCTTGTCTTGAGTAGTCCACATATTTTCCGCTTCTGTACTTTGGGTTTGGCCTTCTCTTTTTCTTCTTTTCTTTTATTCTGGATCGAAACTTCTTCTTTTGGTCGTCTCGAATCCATTGTCCTAAATTGCAATCTGCACAAAATTAAGAAAAACGAACGAAATTTTCTGCCCCAGTTTTCACTAGGAAAAACGTAAGTTATTGTAATAAAATCTATACTACTTTATTATTGAGAGCAATGAAAGATCGGGAATGGTGTACCCGAAGTGAATGTAGACTAGGTAGTGGACACCCTATGTCTAAAAGTGACATCAACTAGGGATTGGAGGTCCTATGTTGACAAGATCGGCAGGTTATGTCATCGTCAGAAAGATCGCCAGGTTATGCCGGCGTCAGGAGAGAACCAACAGGTTATGCTGCTGACAAAAAAAGATCACCAGGATATGCTAGTGCCGGGAAGAAATCAACAGGTTATGCTATTGTTAGGAAAGGTTCACCAGATTATGCCGGCGTCTGGGAAGAATCAACAAGTTATGTTGTTGCTAAGAGAAGATCACCAGGTTATGCTGGCGTTGAGAAAAGATCAACAGGTTATGTTGTTTCCAAGAGAAAATCACCAGGTTATGCTGGTGTCGAGAAAAAATCAACAGGTTATGTTGTTACCGAAAGAAGATCACCAGGTTATGCCGGTGTAGGGAAAAGATCAACAGTTTATGTTGTTGCCAAGAAAAGATCACCAGGTTATGTCGGCGTTAGCTGTTATCAAGAAAAGATCACCAGGTTATGCTAGTGTCTGGAAAGGCCAACAGGATATGTTGTTGTCAGGAAAAAATTTACCAGGTTATGCTGGTGTTTGGAAAAGTCAACAGGTTATGCTGTTGCCAGGAAAAGAGATCACCGGGTTATGCCAGTGTCTGGAAAAGATCAACAGGTTATGTTGTTGTCGGGAAAAGATTACCAGGTTATGCTGGTGTTTGGAAAAATCAACAGGTTATGATATTTCCAAGAAAATAGATCACCGGGTATGCCAGTGTCTAGAAAAGATCAACAGGTTATGCTGTTATCGGGAAAAGATTACCAGGTTATGCTGGTGGTGTTTAGAAAAATCAACAGGTTATGCTGTTGCCAAGAAAAGAGATAAGCGGGTTATGCCAGTGTTTGGAAAATATCAGCAGGTTATGCTGTTGTCGGGAAAAGATTACCAGGTTATTCTGGTGTCTGGAAAAGTCAACAGGTTATGTTATTTCCAGGAAAATAGATCACCGGGTTATGCCAGTGTCTGAAAAAGATCAACAGGTTATGTTGTTGTCGGGAAAAGATTACCAGGTTATACTGGTGCCTGCTAGGGGGTGGGACCCTATGTTAGAAGAATCATCGGGTTATGGTGGCATCAACTAGGGAGTGGGAAGCTATGTTGGAATTAACTAAGGAATGGAATATCCTATGTTGGCATCGAGTTATGTCGGCATCAGGTTATGCTGGCATCAACTAGGGAGTGAGACCCTATGTTTGCATCAACTAAGGAATGGAATATCCTAGGTTGGCATCGAGTTATGTCGGCATTAGGTTATGTTGGCATCAACTAGGGAGTGAGACCCTATGTTGGCATCAAATAAGGAATGGAATATCCGAGGTTGGAATCGAGTTATGCCAGTACCGGTTATGTTGGCATCAACTAGGGAGTGTGTAACGACCCGGCCGGTCATTCCGAGTATTTAGCCCTGATTCCCTCATTTTTGCTTCATTTTATGTGGTTCAGCTTCATTTATGTGTGTTGGGTCGGTTGGTTCGGGTTCATAGTGGTCATGATGAGAATTGAGGAATTTGGTCCCTCAAGGTAGCCTAATAGTTGAGAAAGTCAATTGAGAGTTGAATTATTGGTGAACGACCTCAGAATGCGGATTTTATGGCTCGCATAGATTCGTTAGGTGATTTGGGACTTGGGAATGTGTTCGGAATGAAGTTTGGATGTTCGGTGTAGAATTAGGCTTGAATTGACGAAAGTTAGTTTTTGGTGATTTCCGGTCGGCAGTGGAAAATAGGCTACCGGGGTCGGAATGGAATTATCGAAGTTGGAACAGGTACATAATGTCATTTTGGATATGTCTGCAAAATTCCAGGTCAATCGGAGCTGTTTTGGTTGGTTTCGGCGTAGTTGGCAAAATTTGAAAGTTTCAAAGTTCATAGACTTGAATTTGATGTAATTTTGGTGTTTTCGTGCTGTTTTTGGTGTTTCGAAAGCTCGAATAAGTTGGAATAATGCTATGGCGTGTGTTGGTATGTTTGGTTGGGGCCCCGAGGGGCTCGGGATTGATTTCGGATGGTTGGCGAGGTTTTTGAACTTGGAAATTTGCAGCAAAAGCTGCTGGTGTAAGTTCTGGTGTTGGCTGCACATGCGGTAGGGCAGCCGCAGGTACGATGTTGCAGGTGCAATGGGCAGTGCGCAGGTGTGAAAAAGGCTAGGCAGGGGATTTTCCGCAGGTGCGAAGTTTTGGCCGCACCTGCGAAGCCGCAGGTGCGGAGGATTGGCTGCAGGTGCGAATTTGGTCCGTTAAGTGGGATTCCGCAGGTGCGCACCTGGGACCGCAGGTACGAAAATACTGGCAGAAACAGTATATAAGAGGCATCCGTGAAATTCATTTCGTTCTACCATTTTTGAATGCGAGAGGAGCTCCTTTGAAGGCATATTGAAGAGGGGATTCGTGATTCTTCAGTGAAGGTAAGTTCTCGGGTTATTAAAATCATTTCTATGCTATTTTAATTCGGATTAGGCTTGTATTTGAAGGATTAAAGAAAGAAAAGTTTGGAAAATGGGAGGAAGGAGTTGGGAATTTTTTTTGGTAATTTTAGTGGGAAATGATTTATACTTGGCCTAAATTGATCTAATTACTCATTTTAGGACATATGTGTATTTATCCTTTACAGCTTTTAATTACTCGATTATTCGTATTTAAATAATTATCTTAATACGAGTTACGCGTACGTATACTCATTTAATTTGGTGCGTCAAACATCATGTCACGCATACGTTTACACAATTCACAACGTTTAGTTTATTTAAGAAAAACTTAGTCAAAGTCGCATGATCGCGTACCTTGAATTTATTTGAAAAAGATGTAATCACGTCACGCGAACGTGTACGTAATCACGATAGTTATTAAAAAATAAAAAATAAAAAATCGCGTCTAAGAGCATTTGTATGAGTGTTCATTAAGGCGTTTCAATAAAAAAAAATGTTTAACCATGGTCGCACGAATGTATAACTTGGCATCATAACTATGTCACGCATGCGTATACATAATTGTAATAGTTAATCTAATTTTAAAGTATACCTAAAATTATGATTATATCTCTAAGTTAAGTATCCTATGTCATGTAACTAGGTTTAAAGGTTCAAAACTATGTGAGATATTTGTTTGAATTAGATGGGGTAGCTCGCGTATTAGCTGCCATACATGCCTGTACTTGAGAGCTTCCCAAATGTGGGCCTGAGAATATATCAGGCCCAAACTAGCGTGACAGCATTTGCGAGGAGCTAAACAAATTTTTTGGGCAAAATCAACTCTTCAAAAAGAGTCACTCTAGTATTACATAATCAGTCATGCCTGTACTTAGCTACAGTAGGCTAAAATATTGCAACAATGTTAATTATCAAGTTAAGATGATTTATTATACAAACATACAATAATCAAATTTTAACTAACTTGATGTCAACATTTCCAAATATTACATTGTTAAGCTACAATTAACAAATTTGATTTCGAATATAAACAACGGCCATATCTGTAAGCTACAACTCATACAGATCCTTAAAAAAGGGGGCATTAACTATCATAATTTTTATGGGCGAGCTCAACATGAACCAAACAATATCTTAATATCAATTCATATTGTTAAGCTAAAGCATGATAATTCGAGCAAATCACAACCATACACAACAAAGATACTAAAAGATTCATCATTCAAAACATAGTAAATACAGAGAGGTTTGAGGCTTACCTAATTGGAATCAAACAAACAACACAATGCCCAAATAAAAATGAGAATGCAACTGGTAGAGTTCAGCAACATCAAATCCAGTAGTAAGATCAGAATCGAACAACGACCTCGGCATTGACTTTAGAGCTTAGTCAAATCCAGAGCAACATCAGAGAAAATCAGCAAGCCAAATACTTCTATCAAACCCCAAATCGACACCAAACCAGTAGAAAATTGGAGTCAATCCCTCAATTCCAACTTTTCTTTTCTTTTCTTTTTTTTTGATTTTTTGTCTGAAACTCTTTTTTTTAAGGATTTTTAGATCTGAAATCTAATCTTCAATTGCATGAGTTTTGCTTCAACTGTTTTTGAACTTTGAGATATAGCTTCGAATTTTCGAATTTAAAATATGAATTCCAGAATTCCAGCTTGCTTTAGTGTGATTTTGGGTGTGTAAGAGAGGACTAGTGTGAGTGAGGTGAGAGATAGATTAGAAGTGGTTAGGTTTTTTTTTTCTCAGAGAAAAAGATGGAATGGAGAAGAAGAAAGGGGGGGGTCTATTTTCTTCAAAGGGGGGAGGGGTCTGAATTTTTTTAGTCTCTTTTCTAATGTGTCCCCCTAGGTCTAAAACTAGGTCTAGGTATATATATAGAAGGGATGAGGGATTTAGGGTATTTTAATGTGGGGAAATCTGGTTGGGCCTGTGCTTTTGGGTCCTGAAATTGGGCCAATTTGAAATAAGGGACAAATTTTTTCTTTCAAAAATGGCCACATTACTTCTAATTGAATTTATTTTGCAAAAGACCTAATTAGCCATTTAACTAATTAATTAGACTAACTGATTAATGCTAATGTATATTTTTGTGACTTTTATATATTAATCTAGCAATTAAAGAGTGATTAATTCCTAAAAATGCGAAAATTGGGTGCTCACAACACCAGCTGCCCCGGTGTGAACTGTCTTGGCTTGACTCTCTTGTTGAAGGCTCTGGACATTCTATTCTGATAAAGTTGACTGTGAGATATTGCATTCATTCTTTAACCATCTATGAGAGCCAACTGCTCGTACCGGCCTTTTATCCATTCTGCGTCGGTAAGCTCAGCTTCTTGAGTTCCTCGGTCGAATTCTTAATGAGCATATACCTCTCATCGAATTCAGGTGTGTAAGTAATGTGTTGGGTGGAATGAGGTATAGTCTCCACATATATGGGGTTGTTCTGATGACCTGGTGTTTGAGCATAGACGTGGTCACTTGTGGAGTTTTGTGGTTCAGGGATAATCAATGGGGTGTTTCTCGGTGTATAACAAGTGTTCTGCTGGTGCTGTGGTGGGATAATTTGATTTTTCGATGGAGTTGTGTAATGATCCAACCGGTCATTTTGCATTATCGGACCCCGTTCCCCTAAATGGAACTTCCCATAGCTGTTTTTTGTGATATATGACTTGCGGGGGCTGGTGGTCCGGGATTCGGAGGTGTTTAGAGTGCTATAGGAACAATTGGTTCCTTAAGGTTGGCCTTTAAGGCCAAGTTTGACTTCGGTCAACATTTTAGATAAACGACCCCGGAATCGAGTTTCGTCAGTTCTGGTAGCTTCGTGTGATGATTTTGGACTTGGGTGTATGTTCGGATTGGGTTTCTGATGACCGGGGGCATTTCGACGCCCAATATTGAAATAAGAAGTTCCTTAAGTTCATATTTTGGTTTGGGGCGTAATTTTGTGTTATCGAGGTCCGAACAGAATTCCGAGACCGGGACTAATTCCGCTATGTTAATTATGACTTGCCTATAAAATTTGGTGTCATTCCGAGTTGTATAGGTTAGCTCGACACGTTGTTAGCGAAGTCTAGAAAACTTAAAGTTCCTAAGTTTGGTTCTTGGGGTTTGGGGGTGTAATTTCAAGTTTTAGCAGTTGTTTTGGATGTTCCGAAGGCTCGAGCGAGTCTGTATTACGATTTGGGACTTGTTGGTATATTTGGGCTAGGGCTCGGGTGGGCCCAGGTGCCTTCCGGGCATCTAACGAGGCTAAAACCAGCAAAACATGGCTGCTGGTGCACCTGTTCTGGTGTGACCGCAGGTGCAGTTTTCCCGCAGGTGCGATATTTTCCTCGCAGGTGCAGTCCCCGAGCTGCAGGTGCGGAATCACCGTTCAGGCAGTGTGTTTTATATACGGATTTTAAACCCATTCTTCTCATTTCTTTCTCCTTCCTTGGGCGATCTTCCTCCATTGTTAAGGGCTAACGACCTGGTCTTCTAAGGTTAAGTGAATTCTACTCAAAAATTAGTTTCATGCATGGATTTCAAGCTCAATTAACTACATAAATTAGTGTAAAAATTAAGAATTTGGGTAGTAACCTAGAATTTGTGATAATTTGATAATTTTTCTGTGAATTGGCCATGAAATCAAGTAAGAATCGTATATTAATGATCCTTAGGCTATGGGAGGATATTTTCTTCAAAACAATTCCGGAATCCGAGCAAGTGGGCCCGGGGGTGTATTTTTGGATATCTTCAAGAAAGATAAATAGGCTGAGCTAGTAAGAGAATTTCATACTTTGGATCATATATTGACGTATTTATATAATATTTGACTAGTTTCGAGTCCTCGGGTTTAGAGTTTGGAGGTTCGGGCGCGTTCTTGACCCGGGAAGTAGGTTCTACGCGAGGTGAGTCTCTTTTCTAACCTTGTAAGAGGGAATTGTCCCCATAGATAATTATAAATGATTGAATTGTCTTATTTGTGGGGGCTACGCACGCACGAAGTGACGAGAGTCCATGCGTAGCTACTACTACGTTATGCCGGGTAGTCTTTAGGACTCACAAGCATGCTTATATGCCTTATTTGTATCCCTGCATGTATTTCTAGCTGATTATTATCCTTGAAACTAGCATGAGAAAATGGAAGGTTATATTAAATATTGATGTTGCCTTGAACTCTATATTTCCTGATATTACTGATAAACTCTGTGTATGTATACGAGCACCCGTTTTGCATGTATGATCCGTGATCAGGGTAGCCTTATATTATGTCAACCGCGTCACACAATCGATTCGCGAGTGGGGTAATAGATGCATCTATGGTTCGAGTCGTTCGACCCTTGGCAGTGCACATTTAAATTGTCGCGTCGCTTCGGCCGTATGCCTCGGCATATTATATGCTATGTATTTGACTGAGAGTCTTATTAATATTGTCAAATGAATTGTCCTATGTGGTAAGGGGTTTGGACTTGTATTAACTGTTGTTATTGATACTTGCGGTAGTTGGTAGTTCACATACATGATATTCCATGTCTACTTGATTTACGAATTTTTAGTCCCGATTAAACCTGTTTAATTATATTATTGCTAAGGGCCCTAGTGAGTATTACGTCTATCTCTCGTCACTACTTCTCCGAGTTTAGGCGGGATACTCACTGGGTACATATTTGTTTATATGTACTCATGCTACGCTTCTGTACTTAATTGTACAGGTTCTGAGGCTGGTGCATCTGGTTATCATACCGGAGCGCGATCTTGAGAGTACTTACTGGGCTAGACTACACGGTGAGTTGCTCTTCCCGTCGTTCCTCAGCAGCACTGTGGAGTTCTTATTACCTCTTCTTCTTTTGACATTTTGTCTACCCTTTCAGACAAATTGTATATTATTTTGTCTACTTTGTATATTCCAGTAGTCGCCTGTGGACTTGTGACACTAGGTCTTGGCACGCGTAGTTGGTTTTCTAATATTCTGGCTACATTGCACTTATTGGAAAACGGTCTTTTGAGTTCATTTAATCATATTGCATCGCGTGACTGTATTCTTTAAATGATTTTCCAAACAAAAACTTGTTATGTACTTAATTATTTAAATAATCAAAGAAATCTCACTAGTAATTGATGTTGGCTTGCCCAACTCCGGTGTTGGGCGCCATCACGACCTGAGTTGGAATTTGGGTCCGTGACAACATGGTATCAGAGCTCTAGGTTCTTCATAGGTCTCACGAGTCACAGGAAAACCTAGTAGAGTCTTGCGGATCGATACAGAGACGTCTGTATTTATCTTCAGGAGGCTATAGGGTGTTAAGAAACCTCTCTTTATTCTTATTCTATCGTGCAGTTGATAGTCTTATTAAATCTCATTCTTCTATTCTATCACAGATGGTGAGGACTTGGGAAACTGATATTCCATACTCGGGAGATGTCGCTACCCCCACCGTCTGAGGCCGTGGCAGAGCCCGGGGGAGGGCACCGGCCCGAGGTAGGGGATGAGGGTGTTGTAGAGTTGCTCCATTAGCACCTCCATAGGATCCTATCATGGAGGAGCAGGACGGGGTACCTCCAGAAGGTCCTGCCCCAGTAGATTTCTTGACTGCACCGGGTTTTCAGGAGATCATAGGCCGTATGATGCGGTTTAGGGACACTATGACCCAAGCTGGTTTAGTTCCAGCGGATCCTGCCACTTCTCAGGCGGGAGGGGTAGCTCAGACCCCTCCGTCTAGGCTGCAGGTCATGCTGCGGCAGCATATCAGACTCCGGATACTCTGCCCGTGGGCGGAGCACAGCTAGCGGTAGCAGCACCAGAGCTTAGACCGGCTGCGGACAGTGATCCGCAGAAGCTACTTGATAGATGGACTAGATTGCACCCTCCGATCTTCGGGGGTGAGAAGGGTGAAGATGCCCAGGACTTTATTGACAGGTGCAGGGACAGACTGCACAAGATGAGGATTTTGGAGTCCGATGGGGTCGACTTCACTACCTTCCAGCTAGAGGGCGGGGCCCGCAGATGGTGGCAGTCATTTATCCTTGGTAGGCTAGCAGGTTACCCTACGATCACATGGGATCAGTTCACTCAGTTGTTCTTGGATAGGTATATTCCACCCTCCGAGAGGGAAGAGCTGCGGTACCAGTTTGAGCAGCTGGAGCAGGGGCAGATGTCAGTGACAGACTACGAGGCCAGGTTTTCAGAGTTGTCCCTCCATGCCCTTATGATTCTTCCTACTGATGCTGAGGGAGTGCGAAGGTTTGTAGCTGGGCTACACTCCGGTATTTGGGCCACCATGGCCCGAGAGATGGGGATGGGTACTCCTTATCAGCTTGTGGTCGAGATAGCTCGCCGGATTGAGGGTTACCGATCGAGGAGCAGAGAGAAGGGTCAGCAGGACAAGAGAGCTAGATTTTCTGAAGATTTCAGAGGTGCCCCAGCTAGGGGTAGAGGCCAGCCCAGAAGGCCTCCATATTCAGCCCCTCCACCACCTTCTCGTGGTGCTCTAGTGAGACCTTATTTCAGTGCCATGCCGGAGAATTCTTACCGCCCACCAGCTATTCAGGGTCCCTCAGGCGGGTATTCAGGTCATCAGGGGTCTCCTAGTCCTTATTTCAGTGCTATGCCAGAGAGTTCTCCTCGTCCCCTAGCTATCCAGGGTTCATCTTCAGGGCAGCAGGCCATGCCTCCAGCGAGGTGTTATGAGTGTGGGGATCCAGGCCATTTGAGGATGACTTGTCCCAGGTTTAGGTGCAAGGCTATTCAGCAGAGTTACCAGCCCACACTCCCAGCACCGATGCCCCATCCACCTAGAGGTGGAGGACAGGCTGGTAGAGGTCATCCAAGAGGTGGAGGCCAGACAGGGGGAGCTCAGCTAGCTCCTATTCAGTCCAGCCGAGGCCAGTCTTCAGGTACTCCAGCCAGATTCTATGCCATTCTGGCCCGAGCAGATGCAGTGGCCTCAGATGTCGTGATCACATGTATTATTTTAGTATGTGGTAGAGAGGCATCGGTGCTATTTGACCCAGGATATACTTATTCATATGTGTCAGCCTTGTTTGCTTGGTTTCTGGATGCTCCTCGTGGGTTCTTGGGTTCTCCTATATATGTATCCACTCCCGTTGGTGACTCTGTAGTGGTAGACCGGATTTATCGATCTTTCATGATCACATTCTTTGGGTTCGAGACTAGAGCGGACCTCTTATTGCTCGATATGATTGATTTTGAGATTATCCTGGGCATGGATTGGCTATCCCCTCATCATGCCATCTTGGATTGCCATGCCAAGATAGTTACTTTGTCCATACCTGAGTTGCCTAGGCTGGAGTGGAGAGGTTCCTCGGTTAGCGCAGCCAGTAGAGTTATTTTCTTCCTGAAGGCTCGACATCTGGTCAAGAAGGGTTGTTTGGCATATCTTGCCTACACGCGAGACGCCACCGCCGAGTCTCCGACGATTGATTCAGTGCTCGTTGTTCGAGAGTTTGCTGATGTATTTCCTTCAGACCTTCCAGGCATGCCTCCGGATCGTGATATTGATTTCTGCATTGATTTAGATCCTGATACTCAGCCCATTTCCATTCCCCCGTACCGTATGGCTCTTAAGGAGTTGAAGGATTTGAAGGAGCAGCTAGAGGAGTTGTTGGCTAAGGGTTTTATCAAACCGAGTGTGTCACCTTGGGGTGCCCCAGTTCTAATTGTGAAGAAGAAGGATGGGTCCATGCGAATGTGTATTGATTACCGCCAGCTGAACAAGGTCACCATCAAAAACAAGTATCCATTGCCGCGCATTGATGATTTGTTTGACTAGCTGCAGGGTGCCAGGGTGTTTTCTTAGATAGACTTGAGATCGGGCTATCATCAGTTGAATATTCAGGCCTCAGATGTCCCAAAGACTGCTTTTCGCACGAGATATGGCCACTATGAGTTCCTTGTGATGTCCTTTGGCTTAACTAATGCTCCAGCAGCATTTATATATTTTATGAATAGGGTGTTCAGGTCGTATATTGATTCTTTTGTCATCATCTTCATTGATGACATCTTTATTTACACACGTAGCCTGGGAGAGCACGAGCAGCATTTGAGAGTTGTGCTCCAGGCTCTGCGAGGATAGAAGCTTTATGCTAAGTTCTCCAAGTGTGAGTTTTGGTTGGATTCCTTGGCATTCTTGGGATATGTAGTATCCGGAGAGGGTATCAAGGTTGATACTAAGAAGATTGAGGAAGTTCAGGGTTGGCCACGTCCTACTACAGCTACAGAGATCAGGAGCTTCTTGGGTCTAGCAGGCTACTATCGGCGATTTGTGGAGGACTTTTCATCCATTGCAGCCCTATTGACCAGAGTGACTCAGAAGAATGCTCCATTCCGATGGTCCAACGAGTGTGAGGTGAGCTTTCATAAGCTCAAGACGGCATTGACCTCAACACCAGTTCTGGTATTGCCTTCCGGTTCTGGTATGTATACAGTGTATTACGATGCTTCATGTGTTGGCTTGGGGTGTGTGTTGATGAAGGAAGGGAGAGTTATTGCTTATGCTTCGCGCCAGCTGAAGTTCCATGAGAAGAATTATCCGGTGCACGATTTGGAGTTGGCAACGATTGTTCATGCTCTTAAGATTTGGAGGCATTACTTGTATGGGGTGTCTTGTGAGGTTTATACAGACCACCGCAGCTTGAAGCACTTGTTCAAGTAGAGGGATCTTAATTTGAGGTAGCGCAGGTGGATTGAGTTGCTGAAGGATTATGATATCACCATCCTTTATCATTCGGGTAACGCGAATGTAGTAGCAGATGCTTTGAGCAGGAAGGCGGAGAGTATGGGTAGTTTGGCTTTCATTACAGCGGAGAAGAGACCTTTGGCCTTGGACATTCAGTCCTTGGCTAATCGCTTGGTGAGGTTAGATCTTTCAGAGACTCGTTGAGTTCTTTCATATGTGGTTGCTCAGTCTTCGTTACCGGAGGAGATTAAGACTCGGCAGTATGATGATCCACGCTTGGCAGAGCTACGGGAGACGGTGGTTCAGGGTGGTGCCAAAGAGGTTACTATTGGTGAGGATGGTGTTCTGAGACTTGAGGATCGGTTGTGTGTTCCTAATGTCGATAGCTTGAGGCAGAGGATTCTAGAGAAGGCACACAGTTCGCGGTATTATGTTCACCATGATGCTACGAAGATGTATCGTGATCTGAAGCATCATTTCTGGTGGAGGCGAATGAAGAAATACATTGTGGAGTATGTGGCTAGGTGTCTTAACTACCAGTAGGTTAAATATGAGCATCAGAGGCCAGGAGACCTACTTCCGCAGATGCCCATTCCTGAGTGGAAGTGGGTGCGCATCACTATGGACTTTGTGGTTGGTTTCCTCGGACCTTGCGGAAGGTTGACGCGGTTTGGGTCATTGTCGATAGATTGACAAAATCGGCGCATTTTATTCCGGTGTGTACTACCTATACTTCTGAGAGGCTGGCCCAGATGTACATTCGAGAGATAGTCCGGTTTCATGGTGTGCCGGCGTCCATTATATCAGATCGAGGTCTTCAATTCACCTCGCACTTCTGGAGAGCATTGCACAGAAAGATGGGTACTCAGATAGACCTCAGCACAACATTTCATCCGCAGACTGATGGTCAGTCGGAGCGTACAGTTCAGATACTGGAGGACATGCTCAGAACATGTGTGATTGACATTGGGGGTCAGTGGGACCAGTTCTTTCCTTTGACCGAGTTTGCTTACAATAACAGTTATCAGTCCAGCATTGAGATGGCCACATTTGAGGCTTTATATGGTCGGCGATGTTGTTCTCCTATCGGGTGGTTTGAGCCTGGTGAGGCTAAGTTATATGGCACGGACTTGGTGAGAGATGCCTTGGAGAAGGTGATATTGATTCAGGAGAGGCTCCGCACATCACAGTCCAGACAAAAGAGCTACGCGGATCATAGGGCACGTGATGTGTCATTTATGGAGGGAGATAAGGTTCTGCTAAAGGTTTCGCCGATGAAGGGCCTTATGAGATTCGAGAAGAAGGGAAAGCTGAGCCCGAGGTTTAGAGGTCCTTTTGAGGTATTGAGGCGTGTGGGAGAGGTTGCCTATGAGCTTGCTCTACCTCCCCACTTATCGGGAGTCCATCCGGTCTTTCATGTATCCATGCTCCGGAGATATCACGTCGACTTCTCTCACGTGGTTGATTTCAGCACTATTCAGTTGGATGAGAGCTTGGGTTACGAGGAGAACCCAGTTTCCATTATTGACAGACAGGACCGCCAGTTGAGGTCCAAGAGGGTTTATGCGGTGAAGGTCTAGTGGAGAGGCCAACCAGTTGAGGAGGCGACCTGGGAGTCCGAGGGGGACATGCGGAACAGATATCCACATTTATTCAGCACTTCAGGTATGATTCTAGACCCGTTCGAGGACGAACATTTGTTTAAGAGGTGGATAATGTAACGACCCGACCGGTTGTTTTGCGTTATCGGACCATGTTCCCCTAAATGGAACTTCCCATAGCGGTTTTTTGTGATTTATGACTTGCGGGGGCTGGTGGTCCGGCATTCGGAGGTGTTTAGAGTGCTATAGGAACAATTGGTTCCTTAAGGTTGGCCTTTAAGGCCAAGTTTGACTTTGGTCAACATTTTGAGTAAACAACTCCGGAATCGAGTTTCGTCGATTCTGGCAGCTTCGTGTGATGATTCGGACTTGGGAGTATGTTCGTATTGGGTTTCTGATGACCGGGGGGCATTTCGGCGCCCAATATTGAAATAAGAAGTTCCTTAAGTTCATATTTTGGTTTGGGGCGTGTTTTTGTGTTATCGAGGTCCGAACGGAATTTCGAGACTGAGACTAGTTCCGTTATGTTAATTATGACTTGCCTGCAAAATTTGGTGTCATTCCGAGTTGTATAGGTCAGTTCGGCACGTTGTTAGCGAAATCTAGAAATCTTAAAGTTCCTAAGTTTGGTTATTGGGGTTTGGGGGTGTGATTTCGAGTTATAGCATTGTTTTGGGTGTTCCGAAGGCTCGAGCGAGTCTGTATTACGATTTTGGGACTTGTTGGTATATTTGGGCTAGGGCTCGGGTGGGCCCAGGTGCCTTCTGGGCACCTAACGGGGCTAATACCAGGAAAAGATGGTTGCTGGTGCACCTGTTCTGGTATGACCGCAGGTGCCGTTGCCCAGTCGCAGGTGCGAGACCGCTCCTGCGGTCCCCAGCATCGTAGGTGTGATCATCAATGGCCTAACCAATTACCGCAGGCGCGGAAAATATTCCGCAGGAGCGGAGCCGCTGGTGCGGTCTCCACTCCGTAGGTGCAAGATTTTCCTCGCAGGTGCGGTCCCCGATCCACAGGTGCGGAATCACCGTTCAGGCAGTGTGTTTTATTTACGGGTTTTAAACCCCTTCTTCTCAGTTATTTCTCCTTCCTTGGGCGATCTTCCTCCATTGTTAAGGGCTAACGACCTGGTCTTCTAAGGTAAGTGAACTCTACTCAAAAATTAGTTCCACGCATGGATTTCAAGCTTAATTAACTACATAAATTAGTGTAAAAATCAAGAAATTGGGTAGTAACCTAGAACTTGTGATAATTTGAGAATTTTTCTGTGAATTGGCCATGGAATCAAGTAGGAATTGTATATTTAATGATCCTTAGGCTATGGGAGAGTATTTTCATCAAAATAATTCTGGAATCCGAGCATGTGGGCCCGGGGGTGTATTTTTGGATATCTTCAAGAAAGATGAATAGGCTAAGCTAGTAAGAGAATTTCATACTTTGGAGCATATATTGACGTATTTATATAATATTTGACTAGTTTCGAGTCCTCGGGTTTAGAGTTTGGAGGTTCGGGCACGTTCTTGACCCGGGAAATAGGTTCTACACGAGGTGAGTCTCCTTTCTAACCTTGTAAGAGGGAATTGTCTCCATAGATAATTATAAATTATTGAATTGTCCTTATTTACGGGGGCTACGCATGCACGAAGTGACGAGAGTCCGTGCGTAGCTACTACTATGCTATGTCGGGTAGTCTTTAGGACTCACAAGCATGCTTATATGCCTTATTTGTATCCCTGCATGTATTTCTAGCCGATTATTATCCTTGAAACTAGCATGAGAAAATGGAAGGTTATATTAAATATTGATGTTTCCTTAAACTCTATATTTGATGATATTACTGATAAACTCTGTGTATGTATACGAGCACGCGTGTCGCATGTATGATCCGTGAGCGGGGTAGCCTTATAATATGCCAACCGCGTCGCACGGTCGATTCACGAGCGGGGTAATAGATGCATCTATGGTTCGAGCCATTCGACCCTTTGGCAGTGCACATTTAAATTGCCGCGTCGCTTCGGCCGTACGCCTTGGCATATTATATGCTATGTATTTGACTGAGAGTCTTATTAATATTGTCAAATGAATTGTCCTATGTGGTAAGGGGTTTGGACTTGTATTAACTGTTGTTATTGATACTTGCGGTAGGTGGTAGTTCACATACATGATATTCCATGTCTACTTGATTTACGAATTGTTAATCCTGATTAAACCTGTTTAATTATATTATTGCTAAGGACCCTAGTAAGTATTACGTCTACCTCTCGTCACTACTTCTCCGAGTTTAGGCAGAATACTCATTGGGTACATATTTGTTTATATGTACTCATGCTACGCTTCTGTACTTAATTGTACAGGTTCTGAGGCTGGTACATCTTGTTATCATACCGGAGCGCGATCTTGAGAGTACTTACTGGGCTAGACTACACGGTGAGCTGCTCTTCCCGGCGTTCCTCAGCAGCACTGTCGAGTTCCTATTACCTCTTCTTCTTTTGACATTTTGTCTACCCTTTCAGACAAATTGCATATTATTTTGTCTACTTTGTATATTCCACTAGTCGCTTGTGGACTTGTGACACTAGGTCATGGCACGCGTAGTTGGTTTTCTAATATTTTGGCTATATTGCACTTATTGGCAAACGGTGTTTTGAGTTCATTTAATCACATTGCATCGCGTGACTGTTTTGTTTAAATGATTTTCCAAAAAAAAACTTGTTAAGTACTTAATTATTTAAATAAGTAAAGAAAATGTTGGCTTGCCCGATTCCAGTGTTGAGTGCCATCACGACCTGAGTTGGAATTTGGGTCGTGACAAGTTGTATGATGATGAGTTGTGGGAGGATTTTATTTATTTGGGGTGTTCTGAGGAGGTATGGGATTTTGAGTGACATATGGGACACTGAGTGAGAAGGTTAAATTTGCCAAGTTCCGGACATGCTCAAGCTCACCTTGGAGTTTCAACAACCTTTGCTCGAGTTGTGTCATAGCCTCATTCTGAACTTGAGTGCCTTGATTTTCAGTGGCTTCTGTTCGTTCCACTGGCGTTGTGTTTTCTTGTCTGATGTTTCTTGAATCTTCCATTCCGCCTTTGCCTTTGCTTTTTCCCTTAGGTGGGCTAGGAGGAGGAGAAGGCGTAGGGCCCCTAGATCTTGTATAGTATGATGATGATGCCAGAATGCACGAACCAACCTTTAGGGAGGGTAAATAATCAAAAGAAAGAAACAAAAACAAAAATAAAAGGTAGCCAAGTCAGTAAGGATCATGAGAAAATATTGCAGTATTTAAACACATAGTGCAGGAATATAATCGTGTCCTAACTTGGGAGCCTCATTGTGCCCGAGGTAGGCCTAGCGACAAGTTGATTTGGAGAAATTAGATGCCAAAATGCCTCATTTCATTAATGTAAAATAGATGAATCCAAAACGACACTAAAATAATAAGCAGGAAATAAGATCACTAATGGCACTTGGCCTTATTACATTTGAAAAAAGCAATGAAAAGGAAACCTAGACTACTTGGTCCCAGAAGGACCTTCCCCAGGCTCGATCTTCTTGGCTCGGTCGATCAGGTTCCCCAGGTCGTGCATGCCCAACAGCAGGTATACCCTTGTTAGATTCCCTCTTTCGTTTCCCTCAGCATTCTGGCAGTCGGCGACCCTTTTCCTCGTCTTCGCCTCTAGCTCCATCAGACCCTGCTCCAAATATTCCAGCCCTTTATTAGATTTGATAGCCCTTTCCTTCCACTCATTGATAAGTTCCATATCAGTCTTGTGTTGCTCCAGATGCTCGGCCTCGACTCATGAACCCTTTTGCGCAGTTTATTGTATTTCACTTGAGCCTCAGTCGCTTCGTCTATGACCCTGTTTCTGCCAATTCCTGGCCCAACTATCCCTGCTATGCTGTCTTCCAACCATGATAGGTAAAAGCGTACATGCCCTTGCATGGTATCTGTCGGGCTCGATGGTGTCCTTTTCTATAATAACCTTTAGATGCCACATATGCTGAGCTTCACATTTATACGGGATGTCGTCGTCCTGAAAATCTGTCTTGTAGTGGCTCATTTTAGAAACTCGCAGTATAACTTGCTTCCTACGTGCCTGTCTCATAACCCTGATGGGAACATAAGGGTATATTCCCCTTAAATCGATAAACACCAGGTGCGGAGCATCCCTCGATCTGATGATGAATTCACTGGTAGGAAACCATTTGAACATCCATTGAACTTGATCCTCGGTCAAATTGTCAAAAAACTGCGCCCATTCGGTAGCATTTTCTGGTTGAGCAAACCTGTATGAGATGTAGGTCATTCTCTTAGGGTGATGGAAGGCTATATGATCATTCCACGTCCTTCATGGAAATTCTTGACGATATTGACCCCTTTGGAGATGCTCCAATAACCAAACCTATAGTAGCAGATTGCAACCCTCAAAGTGTTTGAATCCTTTCTGGCAGTGGTCCAAGGCTCGGTATATATCTTCTATGACCATAGGGATAATGGTATAAGTTTACCCTTCGATCCCCTCCATTAAGGTTTTGGCTACCATAGCCTGTCTAGTGTGAATCCTATCTCCTTTTCTTGGAAATACTATCATACCCAGGAAGCAAACAACGAACACAAAAACCCTGCGGTGAATATGACGCAAGGAAGTTATAGAGAACTCATTGTGGAAAATACGATAGGATTTGCTATGGTCGTATCATTCATAGAGATAGTCAAAAGGTATGTAGGACTCTGTCAGAACTCTAAATCATCGTTCTTTTTCAAACCCATCATTTTCAGGAACCCCCTAGCGGCACGGATTTCCAGCACCAACAAACCTGGGCTATCCCAAGGTAATCCCGCGAAGCCCCCTATCTCCTCCAAGAGGGGGGTCATTTCTATGTTGCCAAAACAGAACACAGACCTTTTTCTATCCCAGAACATAGTGGCTACTTCGATCAACATATTGTTTGGTTGGATAACCAGTAAAGAAGGAAAGTTTTCGAGGACCCTCTTCATATGGTCTTTGTCACTTGGCGAAAGGTCTTCCCACCAATCCAGCAACAGTGGTGGTATTCTTTGGACCATGCCAAACCTGGGGATTTCATGCCTCATTTTTTGCAAAAATAGATAAGGTTAGACCCTTACCCCCCGCCAGACTCGACTATTTATACACTTATGATTAGCATACAGGCTTTTAGTTCTCCAAATAAATGCACAAAACGTGATTGCGTTCGTTGGGATTATGAAAAACTCGGTGGACTTTTAGATAAGGTTGTCTTAAAGGGTTATTGTGCGGATGACACATTAACCCGGATAGGTTTAACCATGATGCATGTACAATATAACAGAGTAAGGTTTCTATGGGGTTTTATACTGATACCCTCAAGCGGACAACTTGAGGGGGAAAGGCACGGAACTGTCGACTGCACCGCTGATCGACTAGTTTTACCTCAAATAAGCCTTTCCAAATTTTGGGGTGATATAAAATGGAAGAGCGCAACCACTCATCAAGCCTTGCTATAGGATTTGTATAGGCAAGAGTGGAATATGATGTTGAGCATGATTATGCAACAATAAATGAGCAATAAAAGCATATTGTCATGTATTTGCACGTTATGAAAGCAGTAAATACAACAGTTATGATTGAAAAGCAGCTACAAAAGAAAACCAAAAAGAAACATGTCAGTTTTTATTTTGAAAAGAACAAGTACTTGAAAGATTTAAATAATTAATTTCACATAAAGGGGGAAAGGAAAAGGTCACAAGTATTAACAAAGTAAAGACAATTTCACAAAGCAGTTTGAAATGGTAAAAGCCCAGATATGTCCCCAGCAGAGTCGCCATGGTGTCGCGCCCCTCTCTCTTCTCCCTCTCCTTTAGGATCGGTCAGGGTATTCGACATTATTTGGAAAACTCGTTTCCTTTTGGGTAAGGGGTAAGGAATTGAAGAGTTGCCACCTAACAAATTAAGGTGCGTTAGGGCACCTACTAAGGGTCATTTACAAACACAGATTGGATAATTAGAGATAGGGTAAGGGCTTGAAATTACTTCAAGAGGAAGGTGTTAGGCACCACTCGAAGTCCACAATAGTGGTTCTCGTCCAAACCAACTTTGTGAATTCTAAAACAGGTAGCACATAAGAAATAAAAGCACATAGGTAAACAAATAAAGGTTTTTAGAAGATTCGCAGTCTAAGCACACGTATGTGCTAAAGATGGGGGGTCCTAGGTTGTTTATCCTATAGGATCATATCCATACAATGCCCGGTAATCACTCCTCAATGAGGGGCTACACGTTGCATTAGCGCACAGGTCATCATATTCATGTCTACCCTTTCCCACCCCTTAGTGGTTATTAAGCGAGTTTATTTAACGACCTCTATGCGTGTTGTTACCCGTCCTTTCTTAATGGTCCTGGAGGATATTAGGAACTCTACCTATAGGCAATTATAGATAGACCCCTAAGGTTTAAAAGGAGAAAATACTAGGCGACAGACAAGAACAAATATAACTTTAGTAGATAAAGCCAGGAAAGAGCAATTAAGAGGCTCAAATTTACCTCCACGGATAATGCATGTAATCAGCACGACTCAAAATACAAACAAGGGAAGTATTATTAAATAGGATCCTAAAACATGATGTCTAAGTGAATATTAAAACACATAAGATATGTAGTTTCAATTTTATAAACCCTGAAGCAGGGGCCATTATCAGTTTGCCTGCTGATTTTAAGCATGTTAACCATTAAACAGTAAACACAAAAGCAACAATTTTCCAGTTTTATAAAGGTTGGTTACCTAAGGATTGACTAGGCGTGGGGGTATTGCACAATAGTTAGCAGAATTATTAATACAGTTTAGAAATTGTTTTGCCTAAAGCATGTTGTTCTAAGTGTTGCAAAGACACAGGGGTTATTACCAGTTTTACTAACACGGGATAATTTATATGTGAGACTGTCTTATGTCCCTTTTTCATGCATCAGTAGTTTAGTTAGGTGTGACTTAGTGAGATCCTAAAACAGGGTATCTAGTATGAACATTATAAGATGTAGAATGATTTATATGCAAAATTCCTAAAAAAAGGCATGATTTCTAGATACACAGAAAGTTACAGCATGATTTCAGAATATGCAGTAGCAACAGTTTTCATGTTAATGTTGTTATTTAGCCTTGAACAGGATTTCTCATGATGAAAATAATGTCAAATGAGATACTGAAACAGTAAACCTAAGAACATGATATCTAATGTATGACATGCTTAGAATGTATTAGTCCTAAACATAGATTCTAATGCGCACATAGAAATGTAAGCCTAAGGCTTGATTTCTACCCCATTGATATCGACAACAGACATGGATACCCTCCCCTTTTCACTATCAATCCCCAATATTCATTTACAACAATTATTACAAACCAATGTCAATGAATTACATAAATAGATAAAGAAAAATAAGAAGTTACACTATAGGGAGCCTGAAAACAGGCCCAGATTCTCAGAACCTCACATGCCAAAATATTTCATAGCCTTTCTCATATCCGGGTGTGTCAGAGTTCCCTAAGGACCTCAAGGGATCCCGGGCAGTGCTCACACCCAGATTTCACAACAATAATTGAGTAAGTGCAGTGTGGAAGTGCCAGCCCCAGTGCATCAGAGTTTAGAGGGATCTCACAGGAATCCCAAGGCAGTCATACACTGGAGGGGCAGAACTTAAGGACCTAAGAGTAGAGTGAGAGTGCTTGACATAGTTTTGAAAAGGTTTAACAGGAAAGCAGTATTTGAAAAAGAGACCCAGTTGAAGTAGTTTTATAAAATAGGAGAATTTTTTAGTAAAACAGCTTTTGAAAACAGTTGTGTAATTTAAACAAACAGCATGTCAGTCAAACAAGTTCAACAATACTCAGAGAACAAACCTTCACATAGGGATAACTTGGGATTGGGGACAAGTAGAGCAGGTATGGTGAACACATAACAGACAGGGGTCCTTGGCAATTAGTGCAAATAGTAAGACATGGATTCAGGAGTGCCAATTAGAACAAAGTCACAGAATCAGAAGTGCTCTAGGGAATTCATGGGGTTGGGAGATAGTATAGTATAGGATTTCATACTAAACATGATTGAGCATAGCATCAAGAAAAATTAGGGTAACAACTCAATAGGTGCATACCAAAACTAGGCAACCAGTACACAAGCATCAAAACAGAGTAGAGTTACATTGAGACAGATTACAGGTTTATAAGAACATGTTAACCCTAAAGAGGTAATACATAACTAGCATACAAGATGAAGCAATGATGCAAGGAGATCAATTACATGTTGAACAACAAAACAATAGATAGAAACAGATTAGGAACATGATAAACTGAAGCAGTAAAAGAAACATATTGGTTTTGGGACTTGAATTGAAAATCAGAACATACCAGTAAAGAGACAATAACCACAAAAGTGAAGGGACGGGAGAGTAAATAGTTAGCCTTGGCTTGCAGCTGGATAACTTAGAATAATAGTAAGTGACACAGAAAGAGAGCAGAAAGCTTTGAGTGTGAGAGATAGAGTTTGAACTAGTGTGTTCGTGTGTGTTGAGTGCATTCTGTTCGAGTGAGTGTGTATATGTATAGTAGTTTGAAACTAGGTAGAATAAGGTAAGAATCACAATTAGGCAGTAAATTATTGAACTCAGAACCAATTAGAGTAAAATCAGTGCAAGTACTCCCTCGATTAAGGGAGTCAACTTCAAACGGTAAGAACATGTAACAAATAAGGAAAGAAATCAATGTGCAACTGGAGCATAACAGATAAGGAAACAATTCAAATAGTGCAAGTACAGAACATGTAATTAAGACTAGGTACATAAGGTTCTAATTAAGAAAATATCATAATAATCAATTAACAGTATAGTCAACCATAAAATAAGGCAAGAAAATAACTTAGAGTTCAGAAATCAGTAAAAGATATCATCACAGGAAATCAGTAAAAGGTTTTAATCACAGAAAATTAGGGATTCAAATAGGAACAATACTGATTAAGGGGAGAATTAACACAAAATTTCTACGAACAAACTGAATAAATACATAATAGGCAAGAAGAAGTAAAATCAGAAACATAGTAAAGTAAGAATAACATATAATCAGGGATTCAACTAGAGAAGATAGAACTGATTAGAGGAATTAACAGAATAAACATAATATAAGCGGAAAAAGTAAGAATCAGAAACCTTACTGAACATAATAGGGTAACATCATAGAGACTCAGAGTGTTCATGAGAAACAATCACACGAATATATTACCAAATATGGACTCAGAATTATAACAAGTGTTAAAACTAAGGTTTTATGATGACAAGTTAAACTAAAAATCAATTTTAACAAAAGGTCATTTTAAACATCAGAGAACAACATTAAAAGACCAGAAATATATTTTGATGAAAAGTTCTGGAAACCCTAATGGAAAAATAAAGCGACTCTTTGATAATCGAAAGGTTTTTCATGAAACAAACGAAAATAGCTCAAAAAGACCCCAGATCTGTTATAGATCTAAGAGGTACAGTAGAAGAGGTTAGGGTTTTCTAGAAAATAACCTAGAAATAGAGAGACCGGCTTAGAAACCCATAGGTTTAGCCGAAAAAAGGAAAGATCTCACTCGATCGAGCCATGGTCGCCTGAGAATGGTGAGCACGGGCCCAGGGGTGAGTGGAATGCCCACTGGTCCCTTAAAGACCTCAAAGAAGGCAGGAATCCCGGCACAGGAGAGCCACTAAGGCTGGAGGATAGTGGTAAGCCCCCATAGTCGACAGCATGAGAGCACCAGCGAGGGGGCATTAGGGTTAGGGCAGAGAGCGTTTGAGAGAAGAAGAGAGGAGATGACAGTGGAGTGTGAGAGGAGAAATGAAAGAATTAGGGTTGGGGGGTAGACTATTAGGTTAATTATGGAAAGGGGGGATCTGGTCCGTTGATCAAAAATTGATCAACGATCCAGATTAAACAAGACATTGGGTCGAGGATTAATGGATTTGGGCTTGGGGTATTTGGGCTTGATTTAATCAGGTTTGGGCTGGTTTAATAGGGAGTGATTAATCAATTTAGGCTGAAATTGAAATAGGCATGGGCTATTTGTTAAATACCCAGATAGTTTAATTAAAATAGTTTTATAAGGTAATTATTATTTATAAAAATGAATCATATGCATGGAAATAACTTAAAAATGGTTATTTGATATTTAAAAATATAGAAGGCCAATTTCTGGTAAAACAAATAGTATAAAATTACATGCTTAGTCTATAATTGCAAAGTTATTGCAATTATAGCCAAAATATGTTAGTTTGGCTAATTATGAAATAATTTGCTCTTATTAGGACCATAAACAATGAATTAAATCAAGAAATGCCTTTGAAATCATTTGTGACACGATTTTGTAATTATTTATTGGAAATAAAATTAGAGATAAATTAGACAAAATATAGGAAAATTATGGAAAAATACCAATCGTTGTTAATGCATGATTTTGAAGGTACATATACAATTTTAAAAATATTTTGGGAAAAATTGGGTACCAACAGTAAGTTGGACCATTGTACCTGGACTTCTGTTACTGCCTTATTCCCTCGCTTGATCATTCTTCTTCCTAACACAGCAACTGCTTCAGTCATAGGAGCTCCATCAAGGCTGCATATAGAAGGATCAATATAGGCAACTACATTAGTGCCTATTTTCTAATTAAGCTGTGAAACATGGAAAACTGGATGGATTTTTGTTGTTGGTGGGAGTTGTAACTCATAAGAAGCATTGCCAATCCTTTTGATCACTTGATAAGGGACATAGAACATGGTTTCGAACAAGGTCGAGGGGATGAATTTCATCCTCGACCATTTGATTAGGTTATACAACCCTTGCCTTTATCGAGGTAGGTTGATAAAGCTCCACCGTCGGGCCACGAAGACACTGTTCTTGAGCATTGATGAGGACAAGGACCGATGACGGGTGGGCTGGTTCGTCCAAATCAAGACCTCCGACCTAATTCCGGCCGAGAAGATGCCATTCCCCGAGGAATGGAACATGAAACGTAAGTACAATTCCATCGATGTTGTATACTGTTTTGCTTCATTTATTCCTTCCTAACTCAAGTTCTCTTTTCATGGTGCAGCTTCCCTTTGGTTCCCTGGTGCGATTACAGAACTTGCTGGCTGGGTTTGACAATTGGCCTCCACCTCTTCTCATACCGAGCGATATTGGCGCAATTTTTCCAAGGGTCAGTGGGAGGCTAAAAACCACGGTGAGCTCCTTTGCCTGTATATCGAGATCTCCCTATAGAATACTCGTTATTACCTTGGTTTCTTTTCATATAGGTCTCGGAGACAATGTCATCATGAGGCTACCTCCGCCTGGGGAAGAGGAGGGTCCGAAGAAAACCAAAGAGAGGAAGAGTAGAAGATCTTATCCTCCCGATACCCCCAAGCCAAAGAAAAACAAGTCCCGAAATTCAAAGGTTAATCCTTCTGCTCTGCGCGGTGACGTAGTCCAACAACTACGAGAGGAAGATGAAGAAGGTGATGATGACGGTTGCCTGCTTGTAGCTCGAAATAGGGTAAGTACTGAAGCTTCCAGGAGCGTCGATACGGTGGTGGTTGAAGTGATTGAATCTCGGACCGAAGACACCTTGGTAGACGATCTGAGAAAAGTCCCCTAGCAATCAGGTGGTGAGGACGCCCTCTGCCGTGATGAACAACCGAAGGGTCTAACTTTGAGGCCCTTCAGAGAGAAGATAATGTCCCAAGTGACTCACTTGGGATAATTAATATTGGTGATTCACCGATTGGCTCTACGTTCTCCAAAGGGCAGTTTCAAGATACTCGGGCCATTGAGACTCCTGATGTGGGGCTGGCTCACAAAGGGAATGATATATTCTGGGAGTGTTTCCCAGGAGTCGATGATGGTCCCGACCTGGATGCTTCATTTATTTTTGACAAGGCTCAGCAACTTTTGAAACAAGTAAGTTTCATCTCTCGTGATTAGGATTGTGTCTAATTCACATCTTTCCAAGTTTGACTTTCTCCTTTGTGTATAGGCTATGGTGCTTCATCGAGAAGCATCTTCCAAATCCCGGGCTGAGTTGACCTGATGCGAGGCCGAACTTAAGAATCTTGTGGAGGAGAGAGACGGCCTCAAAATCCTCTATGTTCAAAAAGAGGAGGAGATCAGGAGCCTCCGAGCCGAACTGACAAGGGCTCACGAGAAAAGACTGAGCTCATCGAACGGGTAATGTATATTTCTGGGAGTTTGTTACATGTTTATGGCTTTGGCAACTAACATTTCGACTTTGCAAGCCCCGAAGAAGGGCGAGATGGTACAGCAGCTTCAAGAGGAGGCCAAGATGAAGGAGGCCGAGACTCTGGGGTGGAAGCAGAGTATGGATTGCCTTTCCTCCGAGAAAGAAACGCTTCGGACCCAACTAGCTTCGATCGAGTGCCAACTCCGAGGTATGAAGGAGGAAAGTTTGGCTCGGTCCCAAAAGGTTGAGGAGCTCGATGCTAAGCTGGCCGCTGAGCTTGTTAAGGCTAAATCTGAGGCGGAAGAGCTCCTGGCCTCTTACTGGGCTGTTGCCGAGGCTGCCAACATTCGAGCACCAGAGATCTCTACTGCAGCAAAATCGAATTGTCGTGCAATGTTGATCATGCTAGGCAGCAATCCCGAAGAGAGACTCTCGAGGAAGTGAATGCCCGTGAATTTGATCTCTCCGCTGATATTGAGAGCGCAAAAGATTTGGAGGATGAGGCTGCAGTTTTACTCTCCGATGATGAAGAATCTTCTAGCGGATCCGAGAGCAGAGAAGATGGGGATGAAGCCCCCGAAGATTCTTCTCCCCGAGGATGCGTCTCCGAAAGTAGACTAGGCACTTAGGATTTTATCTTCTTTTGTATTTTTTTTCTTTGCTTTTTGTGTAGGCGCCATGCAGCCTTTGTAAATACCTTTTATAAATAACAAGTCTTTTCTCTAGTTTGTCTCTGACTCTATTTTGCCTTGTAAAAATTTTAATTGTTGTAGTTGAGCGAACACTGTTTCAAACTTGAATCAAACCCTTAGGTTTCAAAAGTGAGTCCCCGAGCCTAATGATGGGTAAGCTTCAAACATATCCTGTAGGATTTTATGGTAAATTTCTGAGTCATATTCTAGTTGACTTTATTTGGGATCAGGATAATGGAACCCTTAGGTTCGAATGGAGTGAAAATGAGGTATCGAACTCTAAATGTATCGGCCCTTAGGCTCTTTATACTAGGCCGATTTGGCCTCTAAAAATAGCTATTGTTTCCCCTTTTCGGCTTAATACTTAGTTAAAAAAATCTTTATGCCTTAGAATTTATTTTTCACCCATTAGTTTCTTTTAGGGTCCGATGATCGAAACCTCTTTGATTTTTGTGCCTTAGCACATTTGTGTTAAGATAGTTTCATACCTCTTAAGGTTTTTCAAAGGCTAATATTATGGAAGCCTTTTGGTTTATCGAGGGTTGTTTTCATCGAAGCCCATAATTTTCTGCTGACGATAGCCTTTTAACTGGTTTTTCAAAGTATTTGAAATCCTATTGTTTATTGCGGAATTCGGAAGTCTCCGAGCCGTGTTATTTTGGCCATAGCCTTCAGGTATTCCTTTTGGACTTATTACCAAATATAACATTTTGAACTTGTTCGAAATGTTAGTCCCTGAGTATAATGACCTTAGCCTATGTATCGGGGGGTGCCTCTTTGAGGTCTTGTGACTTTGAATTTAGATAACTTGATCATGCAGTCCCCGATTGTTCGAAGTATGTTTGCGGTTGGCCCTTTATCCATTTTTCACAATATCATAAGTACGAGATTTTCATAGTAAAGAATTCGCTTCGAGACACGAGATGTTTGATAAAGAAAAAATGCTTCTTTGAATAATTTATACATGCGTACATGTCTTGCCTTCGAGACTCGACTAATCTATATGGACACGGTTCATTCCACCGTTTGTCCCATTACAAATTTTTTCCTATCGAGGCCCATTGACACGAGGTGCATTTCTCGACCACATAACATCCGAAGGTGATGCCCCCCCCCCCAATATTCGAGGATGATTGTAAAGAAGCCTTGGATACTGTTGAATTGTTCTCAGGTAGCGCATAATTGTTTCCTCATTAAAAACCTTGCCGGAAAAACCCATTTGGGATAAAAACTGATCTAAGGGAAAAAGAGTGCAACGCGTACTTTAAAACCTGAGGTCTCGATGTCTTCGTCTTGATGTCTTCGTCTCGATGTCTTCGGTCGGGCTCCTGTAATGAGTTAGCTCCGAATATGTATAAATGAAAGAGAAGAAAAAGTCATACCTTAATAATAGTATCTCTTGAGAAATGATATGTTCCAGTTGTTTGGTTATGATTCACCGTTCATCATTCTGAATTTATAGTATCCTTTGCCGACTCTATCGAGTACTTGATAGGGTCCTTCCCAATTTGGGTCAAGTTTCCCTTCATTAGGATCTCGAGTGTTGATGGTGACTTTTCTTAGGACCAAGTCTCCGACGCTGAAGTGGTGACGGTTGGTTCTCCTGTTGTAGTACCTTTTGATTCGTTGCTTTTGTGCAGCCATTCGAACGAGTGCAGCTTCTCATTTTCCATCTAACAATTCAAGGCTAGCGTTAATAGCCTCGTGGTTTGTTCTTCTATTGCATGTCAAAACCTGGTGCGTGGTTCTCCGACTTCGACCAAAATTATTGCTTCGGAGCCATAAACCAAAGAAAACGGAGTTGCCCCTGTGCTGGACTGCGATGTTGTTCGATACGCCCATAGGACTTCGGGCAAGATCTCTCTCCATTTTCCCTTAGCTTCATTCAACCTTTTCTTCAAGTTTTGGATGATGGTCTTGTTTGTTGATTCGGCATGTCTGTTCCCGCTGGGGTGATATGGTGTTGACAATATCCTTCTTATTTTGTGATTTTCAAGGAATTTTGTTACTTTGCTGCTGATGAATTGCTTACCATTGTCACATACTATTTCTGCTAGTATTCCGAATCGACATGCAATGTGATCCCATATAAAATCTATCACTTCTTTCTCCCTGACTTTCTCGAAAGCCTGCTCCTCAACCCATTTTGAGAAATAGTCAGTCATAAACAAAATGAACTTAGCTTTACCTGGGGCCGATTGCAGAGGTCCGACGATGTCCACCCCCCATTTCATGAATGGCCACGGGGATAGGACCGAGTGAAGTTGTTCTCCAGGCTGATGGATCATTGGTGGAAACCTTTGGCATTTATCACACCTTTGAACAAACTCCTTAGAGTCTTTCTCCATGTTATCCCATTAGTATCCTGCTCTAATAACCTTGCGAATAAGCGACTTGGTGTCGGAATAGTTCCCACAAGTGCCTTCATGGACTTCTCACAGAACATAATCAGTATCTCCTGGTCCCAAGCACATCGCCAATGGTTCATCGAAGTTCCTTTTGTATAATGTTCCATCTTCGTCTAACGTAAAACGAGTAGCTTTGGTTCGCAGGTCCCTCGATTCTTTAGGATCCGATGGGAGCTTTTCATTTTTCAAGAACTCGATGTACTTACTCCTCCAATCCCAATTTAAGCTTGTACAATTTATTTCGGCATGCCCTTCTTCGATCACAGACCTCGAAAGTTGGACGAAAGTCCCCGAGCTGATCTCATCCTCTTCGACCGATGATCCCAAATTTGCTAATGCATCAACCTCACTATTTTGTTCTCGAGGCACATGTTGTAGAGTCCATTCCTTGATACGGCATAAAGTTACCTGTATTTTGTCAAAGTACCTTTGCATTCTATCCTCCCAAACTTCGAAGGTTTTGTTTACCTGGTTCACTACCAGTAGAGAGTCGCACTTAGCTTCGACGACTTTGGCTCCCAAGATTTTGGCTAGCTTGAGACCTGCAATCATGGCCTCATACTCGGCCTCTTTGTTAGTCAATTTTGAAGTTTTAATGGATTGTCTAATAATGCTACCTGTGGGCGGCTCCAAAACAATGCCAAGCCCCGACCCTTTCACATTTGAGGCACCGTCCGAAAAAGAGGGTCCACACTCCCAATGATGTACCTGATTTTTGTAAAAGTTCCTTTTCCACTTCAGGTACGAGGGTTGGCGTGAAGTTGGCCACGAAGTATGCTAAAATTTGAGACTTGATGGCCGTTCAGGGTTGATACTCAATATCGTACCCTCTAAGCTCGATGGCCCATTTAGCCAATCGGCCCGATAATTCGGGCTTGTGCAAGACATTACGGAGTGGGTAAGTGGTTAATACACATATGGGGTGGCACTAAAAATATGGTTTTAACATTCTTGAAGAGATTATTAGGGCAAGTGCCAATTTCTCTAAGTGTGGGTACCGAGTTTCTTCATCTCCTAAGGTTCGACCTACATAATAAACAGGAAACTGCGTACCTTTCTCTTCTCGAACTAGGACACCACTTACTGCTATTTCGGACACAGCCAGGTACAAGTGGAGGATTTCATCTGCATTCGGTGTATGAAGTAGAGGCGGGCTCGATAAGTATCTCTTCAATTCTTCCAATGCATGTTGGCATTCTGAGGTCCGGGCGAAATCATTTTTCTTTTTGAGTAAGGAGAAAGTCATGTGGCTCCGATCCGATGACCTCGATATGAATCGACCTAAGACAGCTATCTGCCGGTTAGCCTTTGTACGGCTTTTACACTATCTACGATGGTGATGTCTTCGATGGCCTTAATCTTGTCAGGGTTGATTTAGATTCCCCGATTTGATACCATGAAAACGAAGAATTTTCCTGAACCGACCTCGAAAGCACATTTCTCGAGGTTAAGCTTCATGTTGTACTTCCTTAAGATCTCAAATGTTTCTTGCAAATGAGTCAAATGGTCCTCTGTGCGCAGGGACTTAACTAGCATGTCGTCAATGTAAACTTCCATTAATTTAGCTATTTGTTTTCCGAACATTTTGTTAACTAGGAATTGATATGTAGCTCCTACATATTTTAGCCCCAAGGGCATTACATTTTAGCAATAGGTTCCATACTTAGTGATAAAAGAAGTCTTTTCTTGGTCTTCCGGGTCCATTTAGATTTTATTGCACCCAGAATAGGCATCCGTCAGTGGCATCGATCATGCGATCGATGTTAGGCAGTGCAAAAGAATATTTCAGACATGCTTTGTTCAAGTCCTTATAGTCTACACACATCATAATTTTTAGGGACTACAACTACATTAGCTAACCATTCGGGGTATTTTACTTCCCGAATAAACCCTATTTTGAGATGTTTGGTTACCTCGCCCTTTATGAAGGCGTGCTTTACCTCGAATTAGGGCCTTGTCTTTTGCTTCACCGAGCTGAACTTGGGATCCATGCTTAGTTGATGTGTTGTTATCTCCGGTGGGATTCCTTTCATGTCTAAATAGGACCATGCAAAGCAGTCCATGTTATCAATAAGGAATTGAATGAGTTTTTTCCTGAGTTTGGGGGTTAACCCCGTTCCCAGGTATACCTTTTTCTCAGGCAGGTACTCGATAAGTATCACATGTTCCATCTCTTCGGCCATTGATTTGGTGGCATCTGAATCTTCGGGAACAACGAAGGTCCGAGGAGTTAGAAAATCCTCCTCTTCTTTTTCATCTACTACATGTTTCTCCGATTCAGTCGAGGCTGGGGGCGATTATTGCTATTTGGCTGTCTGCTTGCCATTGGTGCTCGATTTTTCTGAAGTTGATAGTGCCGAGATCGGTGTCACTTCCTCGACCGTGAACATTTACTTTGCGGAATTTTGTTCCCCGTAAATCATTTTTACACCATCCATCATCGGGAACTTCATAATTTGGTGGAGAGTCAAAAGTACTGCCCTCATGTTGTGGATCCAAGGCCTTCCGAGCAATGTATTGTAGCGAAAGTCACTTTTGATGAAATGGAACTTAGTATCTTTGATGGTTCCGGCGACGTTTACTGGTAGGATAATCTCCTCTTTAGTTGTTTCACTGGCCATATTGAAGCCGTTTAGGACTCGAGATGCAGGTAAAATTTGTTCCTACATACCGAGCTGCTTCACGACCCTTGATCTGATGATGTTTGACGAGCTACCTGGATCCACCAAAACACGCTTAACTTGAACTTTATTTAACAAGATAGAAATTACTAGAGCATCATTGTGTGGCTGAGAAATGCCTTCCCCTTCTTCGTCATTGAATGATAAGGTGCCTTCGAGAACTTTATAGACACCTTAGTGCATTTGAATATTGATCCTTGCGGAATGTCGACCCTACCAACGATCATATGAATGATATGTTGAGGTTCTTCTTGTTCATTGTTTCTGTTGGTGTCTCTTTCCCTGAGGTGATTTTTAGCTCGATCGTTGAGGAACTCTCGAAGATGGCTTTCGTTGAATAGTCGAGCTACCTCCACCCTAAATTGTATGCAATATTCGGTCCTATGACTATGTGTTCCATGATACTTACACATTTAATTTGGGTTCCTTTTAGAAGGATCGATCTGTATAGATCTGGGCCACCTAGTATCTTTGATCCTTCCGAAAGCCGATATAATCCCCGATGCATCGACGCTGAAATTGTACTCCGATAGCGGTGGTGCTTTTGTAGGATCCGCATATTTTTCAAAGCCAGTTTTACTCATAAGTTCCCGAATTTTTCCCTCGATCACTTCTTCGGTCGTTCCGGGGGGAGTTGCATCCTGAACCGTTATTCCTTCGATTTGCAATATAAGGCTGGTACCGATCTTTATTCGGCCTTGTCTCTCTATCAACGTCCCTCTAGTTTTTACCTGTCTACGGGTTTGGATGTACTGAACCGGAAGGGGCTCCCATCTGGTCGTCTTCGACCCTGATATTTGATTGATATCGGTTGTGAACATATGCCCAAGTTACAGGTGGATACTCGATCAAATTTTGTTTCAACTGACGTGATGCTATTGAACTCTGTTCATTTAACCCTTGGGTGAAAGCCTGAACAGACAAATCATCTGTGACTGGCAGAAACTCCATGCGTTCTATTTTGAATCGAGGCACGAACTCCCTTAGCATGTCGTTATCCCTCTGTCTCACTTTGAAGAGGTCTGATTTCCTTGTTGCAACCTTTATGGCCACGACGTGTGCTTTTACAAAAGAATCTGCCAACATGGCAAATGAATCGATGGAATTTGGTGGCAGGTTGTGACACTAAATCATTTCTCCTTTCGATAGGGTCTCTCCGAATTTTTTCAGCAATACATGCTCGATTTCGTCATCCTCCAAATCATTAGCCTTAATGGAGCACGTGTAAGAAGTAACGTGATCATTGGGGTCCGTGGTCCCATTGTATTTGGGTATGTCAGGCGTACGAAACTTCTTTGGAATGGGCTTTGGAGCCGCACCTGGAGGGAACGATTTTGCACAAACTTCTTCGAAACCATTCCTTTCAAGATGTGTGGTGCCCCCGATATCTGGTCAACTTAGGAGTTGTAAGTCTCTACCTTTTTATCGTTGGCCTCAATTTTCTTCTCTCCTGATTCAATTCTCTTAGTGAGTTCCTTGAGCATCCCCATTATAGCAGGATCGGTTGCCAAGGTGTTATCACCCGATCTTTTCGGCACTGGCTTGATACGGTGAGTCATCTCCTGCTCGACCCTATTTGGAGTTCTGTGCTGATTTTGTAACAGAGAAATGGCAGTTGGTTGAGCTTGAAGAATTTTGAATATTTCTCGGAGACTGACTCTTTCATTTGCTCTGCCCTGTGTACCGCTACCGTCAATTCGGCCTTCTCTGCATACACTTCCATCGGTTCACGTTAAATGCTTGAATGACAGAGTGACGCGTGAAACTGGGGGACAGCCGGAGATGAAGCGAGTGGAAACCAAGACCAATCATAACTATTTCGGTTGGCATCGGGTAGACCCCGAAGGGAACATTATCAACGATAAAAAACTAATATTTCTCACCAGATACCATTCAATGAAGAATATTCCTCAGTATTAAATATGCATCTGTTATAGAGTTTGGCATTCATGACTTGTCGTTACATATTTATCAATGGTCCCCATTATTGTCATTTAAGAGAGGCTTGATTCTAGGACCTTGTTCCCTAGGTATAGATATAAATAGTGACTTTAATAACCATTGTAACACATGGAAATTCTGACAAACTTTTGCTACACACAATTCCAAGCTGAATAATACTTTATTTTTTGTCTAATGTTATATTGTTGTCTTCAGAAACCTTGCTCCTGGAACAAAGTTGTCTGCTATTTTATCTTCAACTCTAAAGTCTTGCATTTTATTTAATTTATTTATCATTTTGAGATCAAATCTATTTGTTTTTCTATAAACCACGTTATAAATTCAATTGTACAATTATACGGGATAAACAGTTAGGCGTCCATCGTGGGGCTTAGACAGTTGCGTAATATTGAGTTGTTTTTCTATAAACCACGTTATAAATTCAATTGTACAATTATACGGGATAAACAGTTAGGCGTCCATCGTGGGGCTTAGACAGTTGCGTAATTGAGTTGATCATTGCATCTATTACAAATCTGTTTGATTTTTTGTTTCTTAGCAAAAATCGTAAAAGAAGGAAGCTAACGATGTCAACATCACACACAACGTATGGGAGGTGACTCCTAATGATGTTGAAGACGAGCACGTTGCAGAATCGGTGAGGATCTTAAGAGAACGACAAAAGGCCATCATGGGCCATCTCTTATGGCAAGACCAATCCATGAAAAAACTACGGAAATCATTGTGAGGTTCTTCCAACAACGTGAATGGATGAGGCTCAGTTCCTCCCAGTGCTCCCATAAACCAAACAACACAAGGGGTTGATAACAACACCCCGAGGGGTGAAGTCGGCTTTGACAGGGTCCGGGGGATCGACAACGGATGTGGTAACAACAACAGTAATGATCCCATCAAAATCGAGCTCATGAGATTTATGAGGGAAATAGAAGCTAGAATGGACCAAATTTCGGGCGCACCACCAATGCTAAAGGGCCCGCACTCAAAGAAATACACCTAGTTGCTATTCAAATCGAGCGCATCACCAGAGCTAATTCGAAGCGGTTCAAAATGCCAGATGGACTGAAATATGATGGGAATTAGGACCCTCAGGAGCAGATGATCACCTATACAACGGCAGTGAAAGGAAACGAAGTGGCTCAACACGAGATTGAGTCTGCCCTGAAGAAGTTCAGAGAAAACTTCACATAGGGGGCCCTGACATGGTACTTGCTCGTACCCAAACACTCAATAGATTCTTTTGAGATGCTCGCGGACTCTTTCATCAAGGCCTATGGCGGGGCCAGGAAGGCCTGTCTGGAAGGCGGACATATTCAGAATTTCGTAAGGAGAGTCTGAGTTGCTGCGTGAGTTCGTGACTAGGTTTCAGAAAGAAAAGATGTTGCTATCGGTTGTGCCTGATGAATAGGCAGCTGATGTATTTACTAAAGGGTTGAACCTGAGGAGCTCTGACGCCTCCCAGAAACTCAATTAAGGTCTTCTCGATTTCCAGGAAACTATATTAGCAGATGTCCATAACCATTACGAATCAAAGATAAGGAAATAAAATGATCATCTCGGGTTCCCAGCATCAACTAAGGGTCGGGATCAAGAAAAGAACAGGGATAAATCGGAGGATAATTTTGATGTAGGTCAGAAATCTTCTAACAGCCGATTTTTCCCTACGAAAGGGTCGAAGGACATGGTAGAGGGTTCAGGTCGGCGGATAGGTTAGTTCCTCATAGAAGAACCGCGGGCGAAATAATAGGTCATTGCAAGACAAAGAGGTATCGAGTTCCTAGGATTCCACCTATCTCAGGCTTCCTGAGTACAATTTTAATGTCAGCATAGTAAAAATGTTATCGGTGATAAGGAACATCAAGAAAGCGCGGTTACTAAGGCCGATGAGATCTAATATCAGCTAGAGGGATCCTAAATTATGGTGATAATATCATGGGACTAATGGCCACTGGACTGGGAATTGCTGACATCTGCCCGAGGAGGTGGCTACGTTGTTGAGAAACGGCCATCTAAGAGAGTTCTTAAGCGACCGGGCTAAGAACAATTACATCCGTAATTGGGACAACGCAGAGCCCTCGAATATAGGTGAACACCCTCCCCGACTAACCATCAATATGATTTTTGGGGGAAACAAGATCAACAGTGTAGCCTTCTCGGCAGCAAAAAAGACAAAGGTATCGGTGTCTCATAGCAATGACTCCGAGAAGTCGCCGAGGACAATATCAACTTCACAAAGGAGGATGTCGATGAACTTATACTGATTCACGATGATGCCATGGTAATTTCTCTTAACATTCAAGATTTTAAAATTAAACGTGTTTTTGGTGGACCAGGAAGTTCAGCCAACATCATTTAATAGAGAGTGCTGGGGCAAGCTAGGCTAACCGGAAGCATCATTCCGGCAACAAAACTCCTCGTCGTTCAATTTAGCAAGTGCGACAACCCAAGGGGAGATATTTATGCCTACGAATGTCGAAGAGGTCATGAAGACCACCTTATTTTAAGTAGTAGACAGCGACAAGGGCTACAACATAAATCTTGGTAAAACCATGGTTACATAAGATGAAGGTCGTACCATCAACATATCACCTACTTTTGAAGTTCCCAAATCTAGTGGGAATCAAACAAATAAGAGGAGACTCGATTTTCAACAGTAAAGGGAAGGAACATGCAGCATAGAAATTACAAGAACTGATGCCTGCTCCCGAACCAAACGAAGACGACAAAAGGGAGGAGCTGTCGGAATCCCACCAGGTACTAAGATATTTCCAGGTGCTGGAAGAAATGGACGCAACAAAGACCATGGCGGAAAAACTCAAACATGCTCTGAAAGGCCTGATACGGTATCTATCAAGCTCTCTGTTACTATCAAAATCGGTGGAAGGCGAATAGTTGCTAATATTCATAGTGGTCTTGGAGGTAGCGGTATTCTAGTCAGGGAGGACGAAGGTATGTAATCTCCTATCTATTATGTTAGCAGAATTTCATCGGGAGAGAAAAAACATTATCCGCACCTCAAAAACTGGCCTTAGCTCTCTTAGTCGCAGCTCAAAAGCTTAGGCCTTATTTTCAGTGTCACCCGATAGTCGTGATGACAACATTTCCCCTACAGAATGTCCTTCACAAACCTGAGTTGTCAGGTGGACTGGACAAATGGGTAGTACAGATTAGTTAATCATTATATCGATTATAAACTAGGACTGCGATCAAATCACAAGTTTTAGCCGACTTCGTGGTCGATTTTAGTCCCGGGCTACTACCTTTGACGACAAAGGAAAGTGGTGATGGTGTCAAAAACAACATCTGGTGTTTCGACGTTGTTCACGGATGAAGCCTCCAATGTGAAAGGGTCCGAGCATGAGGTAGTCTTAATCACACCCTCGGGAGAAGTCTTGAGGCAGTCCATAAAAATTGTTCCCTTGACTAACAATGAAGCGGAGTATGAGGCTTTGATTGTAGGACTTGAACTGGCTCGGGGACTAGATTCCGAGGTCATTGAATCATATGTGATTCCTAACTAGTTGTAAAACCAGGTATGTGGAATCTTCGACACCTAGGAGGAACGCATGCAATAATATATGGTCAAAGTCTAAACTCTGCTTGCACGGGACAAGGAATGGTCAATCACCCATATCTCGAGATAAGAAAACACAGAAGTAGATGCATTGGCCAATTTGGGCTCATCCACGGAAATGAAGGAATCATATTCTGGTACGGTCGTATAGCTCATTCACTCGGTACTGGATGTGGACGGTTATTATGAGGTAAATACAACCAACCTGGTATAGGACTGGAGGAATGAGATCTTCGACTAGCTTGAGCACGACAAGCTACTTGAAGACCCGAAGGCATCCCGGGCACTCAGCACCAAAGCAGCTCGTTATAGCTACTGGGAGGATAGTTATACAGAAGGTCATTCCAAGCCCGATGCTTATGAGACTCCGAGGCAAATCACGTCATGAGAGAGGTTCACGAAGGAATTTGGGGGAATCATTGATAAGTAGGGATTTTGACTGCTTATTTGATCTCTTTTACTTGCATTTTTTATCAAAAATGCTTAAAGGTATTCCCAAGAACTAATGAAATGTCCTTTCTTGCATGATTATTGGGAAACGAGCCAAAGAAATGAAAATCAACTCAAGAAGGAGTACAATTCGACAAGGACCAAAACAAGACAAAAAGGACCAAAGTGCGGACTGCACAATACTAAGTATGGTCGCAAACTCTGAAGAGCCACTGACAGAAACCCTTCACAAAATGTGGACCGCACAATTATTTTGCAGCCGCAGAAGACAAGAATAAGAGAGTTGTGTTTTGGGGCCTGAAGAAGTGCGGACTGCACTATTATTGTGCGGCCTCAGAATGCTATAAGTGCGGTCGCACTCATAAATGTGCGGTTCGCAGAAGTTTCCCTTGTCCAACCCAAGATCAAGATTGCGGCCTCACACAGAACCGCACAATCAGAGGAAGTGAGGCCACACCCCAAATTTATGCGGCCGTAGAAAGCGACCATGTCAAGACAGCCTCAAAGTGCGGACCGCACACAGAATTGTGCGGCCGCACAGTCTATGCAGGGGCAATTTAGTCTGATAATTTTAGTTGGGTATAGATATCCTTTTGTCATTTTTAGGTTATGGTTGGTGCACCTGAGAATAGATAACCGTTTTTCTTTACTTTATTGGGTAACCTTGTAATTGTTTAACATTTTAACATTAGATTTTCCTCCCTTAATTATCCATTATGAATTTTATCTTAGTTTCTTATTTAATTTCATCATTTTCCATGAGTAGCTAAATCCTTAGCTAGAGTTATTACCCAACCTAGTATGGATACTAAATGGGTGATTGATTTAGGGCTTATTTATGATTGGGTATATGATATTTAGCCTAGTTCTTGCTTGAATTTGAGAATTGATGGTTGCAAACATTGATTCATACCTAATTGACTTCGTCTCTACTTGAGAAAGAGAGATTAAGTCTAGGAAAACTTGGCTAACAAGAAATTGGATAAACTCAAGAAATTGATAGCCCTAATTAAAGGGTCAAACCTAGAGATAGTAAGACTCGACTTGAGAATTTATCACTTATTTCGTGAAATACGCATTTGGAATTAAGAAAGACAAATTGGGCAAAATCACTGAAACTACCGAGAGGTGTAGAGTGAGTAATCGCGTGTGATTGCTGTATTGTATCCCGATCAACCAACATGCCCTAAAGCTCTCAATCCGTTAGGTAACCAACTAGGCGGAAGTTATAACCCTAGATCTTTTATAACCTAAAAAACAACAATACCAAAAACGTTGGTACTTAGTTTTACAATTACAAGCATTAGCATACAAACTAGAAGTAGAAAAGAATCAACTAAATATGTAGAAGTGCAATCTTCGGGACGTCATACACTAGACTAGGTATATACCTAATCCCACATAAATCTCTTTGTGGAATCGACCCCGACTCGCATTGGGTATTTATAATTGCATCGACCGCTTCACAATCCCAATTAGTGGTGTGAGTTTGGGTGGCATCAATCATTCAGGTGCAGATTTGCTGGTGCTAAAGTTTGTTAGGGTAGGATACTACTTGCTCCGGATGGAATAAGATGTAAAGATATTCGTTCAAAAATGCGACAGGTGTCAACGCCAAGCACCGTTAGTTCACGAATAAGTAGAACTACTGAATTCAGTATTATCCCCGTGGCCATTAATGAAATGGGGGATGGATATAGTCAGGACGCTACCATCGGCTCCTAGTAAGGTAAGATTTCCTTTAATTTAAACTGATTAATTCACAAAGTGGGTTGTGGCAGGTCCTTACCAGAAAATCGGCAAGTGGTGGTCGATTTCCCATGGGAAAGTATAATTTGCCGGTTTGGAATATTTAAGGAGATTGCATGCGACAACAGGCCACAATTCAATGGCACAAAGGTCAAAGAATTCCTTGAAGACTTGAAAATTAAAAGAATCACATCTTCGCTATACGATCCGAGCGCAAATGGACACGCGGAATCAACCAATAAAATAATTATTCAAAACCTCAAAAAGAGATTGGAAGCAGCCAAAGGCAAGTGGCTCGAAGAGTTACCAGAGTGTTATGGGCATATCGGATGACGGCCAAATCGAGCACGGGAAAAACACCTTTCTCTCTCGTATACAGTGCGGAAGCTCTGATCCTAATTGAGGTAGGAGAACCGACCTTGCGCTACTTTCGGACGGACAAAAAAATAAACAACAAAGCATTGCTGGTGAAATTGGAGTTGCTTGAGGAACGCAGGGACTTGGCACACATAAGGATGTTGGCCCAGAAACAAAGAATGGAAAGGTATTAACCGGAGGTCCAATCTCCATTATTTCAAAGTGGGATACTTGGTTTTAAGGAAAGTGACACAAAACACCAAGGAGCTCAATGCAGGAAAGCTTGGCCCAACATGGGAAGGTCCCTACCAAGTCTCGCTGTCACCATGAAAGGATTATATGAACTAGAAAACAAAGATGAAGTCAAATTGCCGAGAAACCAGAATGTGACTCATCTCAAAAGGTATTACTGCTGATGAGCACCGCTTATACTAAAAGTATGAGTTGCACTCTTTTTCCCTCCGTCCAGTTTGTGTCCCAATTAGGGTTTTGTGGAAAGGTTTTTAATGAGGCAGCAATGGAAATAATACTACAAAGAAAACATCATCAGCAGAGATAAGTCGTTTAAATGACAAGGCATGGAAACAACAACACTGCGAGATGGTTAGATAGTCTTTGGCTCGATGGCAAATTCCTAACGGGAAGCAAATCTTGCCATCGAACAAAAGGTTATTCAACCATTCACGAGTGTTCTTTCCTACAAGCTACTAGGGGGTGGTTAGATAATCTTTTGCTCGATAGCAAGGTTCCTAACGGGAAACGAAGCTTGCTCTCGAACAAAAGATTATCCTATCATTCACTAGTGGAATCCTCAAAGGAGCAAGACATCCAGTGTTCCAATCAGCATTTTTTTGTATTCAGACACTGGGGGAATAGTATTAAAATACGGCAACTTGATTGCCACAAAAACTGGGACTATGAGATCCAGGAACAAATATGTCTCACCGGGACCAGGGACTGCACAGCCAGCCCCGTACAAAAAAGTTGTACAAAATAGCCACAGGTAATGGCAATATCTTTTCTTTAGAAAAATGAATGCTTATATACTTTTGAATATACAAGGAAAAAAATAAAGTCCTTCTATATTTATCTTTTTTCTTGTCCAAACGATGAATTGATTGTCATTTGAAAGTTTACCAAGTACTTCAAATGCTAGTTCTAGAATGAACAGGAGACGTCCTCTTCAAGAGCACCATAAACATAAGAGGGCTCTCTTTTATGAAACCCTCACAGTAAACGGTGGGTTCTGGAAAAGTTTATGCCCGGAACCCAAATGCTATCGGGGAAAATGCACCTGAAGCCTTGCATAATTCGACGCAAAAAGAATAAACTTTGTGCAATGCTTAAAAAAAAGCACTTTTATTTATCAAATGTGCCAAGCAGCACGAGTACAAAAATACAAAAGGAAAATAAAGAAAAAATCTAAACTATGCCGCCACCAGAACTAAGGGAAGAGACGCATCAGCGCCTCGGGAAAAGTAGGTGGATCTGCCATCAGCTCAAGATCTTAGCCTTCATCGTTATTCTCTTCAAGTTCCTCCCCCCATCCTGAGAATTCGTAACTGAAACTAGAAGAGTCAGTTGTATCAGGCTGCGCAGGGAGGTGTCTTCGAGCAGTTAACTCCAGCTCTCGAGCCTCGGCAATCTCATCGTCAATATCAGTGATTCCTGCTTTGGCCTCTTCCAAATATTTTCTCCTTATATTATACAAAGAATGCATTTTTTTTTATGGTGAGGGAATCCACTTGGCATTGAAGTTCTGATTTAATCCTATCAACCTCGGTCAGAAGGCCATCCCTCTCGGATCTCATGGCGCTAAGGCTAAGAATAAGATCACTGATGGTGGTTATATGAACCATATTATGTTCCATGATCTTATTATACCTATCCTTCATCTAGGCATGCTCCTCCTCGGCAACAGCAGCCTCCCTAGATTTGGACTTCAAGGCTACCTCCAAGTTATTCACTCTCTCAATGGAGGCAGATGCGCGCTCGGTAGCAGCGAGAAAAATATCTTGGACCTCAGCCCATTTAGACTTAACTTCTTAAAACTGTACAATTAGCTGAGAGGATTCTTGGCTGAGGGCCATCACTTCCTTCTCACATTGTTGCAACTGAGCCTCTAACTCACTCGCCTCATCAACTTTTTCTTACAGCACGGGGCGGCGAGCATCAATTTGGTTCCTCTCGGCCAGCATCTAATCCTGTTCAAACATGAGTCCTTCTTTATCAAGGATCAATTTTTGAAGGCCCTCGAACGTAAGAAAGTTGGAATGCAAAGAAAATACCATAGTTAAAAACCTTGTCGACAAATCAAGAAAAAACAAGCAGTAAAAGATCAAGTTCAGTATCATTGCCGCATTGTGCATGGCATTATTTAACAAACACTCTCCTGAAAGAGAGTGTATTTTACTTTTATCCTTTTCTAAAGCTAGCAGCATCAAATAATTGGTGAGTTCCACCAGTTTGGATAATGCACTCAGTAGACACCGAGAGTGAGACAGTCCTCCTCCTCTAGGGATCTTCAGAAAGGGGCGAGTAGTTGTGCCCCAAATTCCCATGGTATGGAACTAGGAAGAGGGACATCCTTTTCTCAGACGTCCGCGGCCGGTGGGGGTGATGTAATAGTTGCTGGTGATGGAGGGGCAGTGTGGAAGGAGATAAGGCTAACGGTGTTGTAGGTTGAGATGCTGCTGCGACAGAGGTAGTGTTGTTTGTTGGATGCTCGCCAACCGAAGGTGGAAGAGGTCCGGTACTCGGCCACATAGTATTAGGAGCAACAACTGGGATCGGAAAGGGAGAGTTGACATTATCCACCAAGTCAAATTCTCCCTAGGTCGTTGTCTCTGTTGTAGGTAAGCCCCTTCATCACTGGCTTCTATATCAGCGTCAATAACCACAGTGATTTCGGCTGACTGAGGTGCGGCTTTCTTCACTTTCTTATTCTTTCCCTCGGGCAAAAAAGAACGTCGCATTTTTGGTTGCTTGTTCTCCGGTCGGGGACTCCGAGAGGAAGCGCTTGTACCAGAAGCAGATATGATGGCACCTATTCGGGTGAGACCCTCCTTCAGCAACCTCACAACCTCTGCAGGATCAACTAAAACGTTCTCCTCAGGGATGGTAATAGAACCCTGCAGGATACCTGAATCCAACAAAAGAAAAAAGGGGTGAGGTCAGCCAATCTTCCTACGAATAAAGGTAAAATGAAGGCAAAATCAGTTTACCGTGATTCTTGGCCCTCCACCCGTACTTGGGGACCAACTCTTTCCACCGATGTATATCAGGCATGATGATGTACAAAATCTTCTGAAACCACCGGTCCAGATCTTCAACTCTTGGTGGCGTCCACTAAGTTGCTGAAATAATGAAAGGAGAAGGACCAGCAATGACATAAAATGGCCTTTTCTCAGAAAAAAAGAGATAAACTTTGAACTTACGTGTACGAGTCTAGGATTCGGGGAAAGACGCAGTTATAGTCAGGATGTGTCCCTATTGACAATGACGACAAACCACTCCATCAACCCACGATCTTTGTCATCATCGATATTGGTGAGAAAAGCACGGTGGCCACGTTTGCTGAAATATATTACTCCTACACAGGAATCTTGGGGGAGTGGAAGTTCTTCATACGATCCAAGGTGAGGTCTGCCTTCATTTCCTGGCACAGCCACCGCAGACAGGCCTCCGTTGGACACACCGAATGGCCACCTCTAGAAGCAAACCTTGTATCGATGACACAACTCCAAAATCACGGGGTCAAGTCCCCCGCTCAAAGAATACACACCTAAAGTGAATAGGTGCGTGTAAACATGTGTGAAGCCCTTCTTAGTGAAGGTTACTCACTCCACCAGATCGGGAGCAATGATGTTCAGGTCATGGGAATCACAATCCTCCTTCACAATAGGAATGCTGGAAGGGCGAATAGAAGAAGGGTATTTGCCAACAGCACAAGTGCGGGAGTTTGAAGAATGGAACTTCTCTTCGAAGTCCTTGGCTGTGTTGAGATGTTTGGGATGATGGTGCTCACCGTGGGAGGGTCAGCATCAACGTCGATTTCTTTGTATTTGCTCTTTATTGGGCCCCACTGAAGAGAAGATTGGAGTTCTCGAAAGAGTTAGTGTAAAAAGCCATGATCAACAGAAGGTGATAAGAGTCCTTTGAAGAAAATTAAAGAAAGATGAAAGCATAAAACAATTGAATGCAAAGAAGTTGAGGGAGTTTGTGAAAATGTTAAGTGTAAAAGAAGATGAATGAGACGTACAAGTAGGGGAATGGGCGACTAAGATCGTGTCCATGATTACCTCGAGAACCGGCGAAGATATTACTAAATCGTGGATTAACACGAGAGGTGTCCATCTTATCAAGCGTCGGGAACTTTTCAGAAGCGTTCATAAAATTTCCCACCAAAAAAGGAATCTTCACCAACATCCCGATGACACAATGATGTACCACTCGAAACTAGGGAGACTATCTGTATAGGGTAAAATCGATTCACATTAAATGCTCGTATGACATAGTGACACGGAGGGCAGACGGAAGATGAAGCGAGTGGAAACAAAGACCGAGGACAACAGCTTCAGTTGGCATCGGATAGACCTCGAGGGAACATTATTAACGAGATCAAACAAGTATTTGTCACCAAACGGCTTTCAATGAAGAATATTCCTAGATATTAAATACGCATCTGTTACAAAGAATTTTTGCATTCATGACATTCCGTTACATATTCACCAATGGCCCCATTATTGTCATTTAAGAGGGGCTTGATCCTAGGACCTTGTTCCCTAGGTATAGCTATAAATAGTGACTTCAACAACCATTCTAATACACGAAAAAACTGATAAACTTATGCCACACACTATTCCAGGTTGAATAATACTTTATTTTCTGTTGAACGTTATTCTTATTGCTGTCTTTGGAAACCTTGCTCCCGGAACCAAGTTGTCTTCTATTTTATATCGATTTCAATGCTAAATCTTGCATTTTATTTATTTTATTTACCATTTTTGATCAAATTGATTTTCTTGTCTATAAACCACGCTATAAATTCAACTGTACCGTTTCGTGGGTAAATAATAAACTTAGATGTAAGTGTACCATATAAACTTCATAACACTTAATAATTAATGTTAGACTAATAAAAATAATTTTAGACAAGGGATAGTAATCGAGGATTATTTTATAAAATTTGGGCTTATTTTGTTTTACGTTTGTTTAACTTTTCATTTGGTTGAATTTTTATTTTAGGATTAGCATTTTTTAAATTAATTATATCACAAGTGAGATATTATTTATATACCACCTTTAACGAGGGATAACGATTTCGAATACTAATTCCACGATATAACACAACAAGAACCAAGATACCCTTCTGCGTAGCTCTTCTTCCAAAGCTCTTTAAAAATTTAAATGTTAAAATTTGACATAAAAGTTTATCGAAACTTATCTTAGGGTAAACTAATATTATATTTTATATTTGTATACGGTCGAAATAAGGCATGTCCGATTTTGTAGGCATGAGGATCTACCTCGAGAGTAAGCTCGTAATGGACCTGGCTCGAGCTCGATGGAAGAGTATGGAGCGTGAAGATCGAAGTGCTCGCTGAAGATCCAGACCGAGCATGACCGACTTCGAATGAGGCATAATAATAGAATGGAGAGATATTAAGCAACCGATCAAAGATCTCAGCATAAATCCCGGAACAGATTGAATCAAGCGGTTATTGACACTAGTCATGGGATTTATTTCTGTTATTAGAGTTGTACCTTATTTAGGATTCCTATACTATATAAAGAGGGACCCCATTCATTTGTAAGACATCATAATCACTGATAAGAAATATATGTGTTGCTCTATTTAATCTTACTGTTCATTATTATTCACTATTGTTCTTCATTGTTCTTATTATCGAACCTCGAGACCATCTCGAATCGAGGTCGAACGCACTACTGATACACTGGTTTGATTTACTTTATTGTTCAATTTATTCATTTAATTCATCATTTATCAATTGGTATTGGATTATATTATGTATCCTTAAAACCACAATATAATTTTAATTATTACTCGAATTTTAGGGTAAACAGTTTAGCGTTCACCGTGGGGCTAAGGATAATAGTGATTGTCCAGTACTCATTCTGGTAAAATGCGCTATTTTACGCTTGTTCTTGTGAAGAATTTTTGCTTCATGTTGAAACATGTCAAACTCATAAAACACATCCATACACGGTGACAATGGCCTCGGACTTCACAAGGAAAACAAAAATGTGATTGCTCCAGGGATCGAGGTACCAAAGGTTGATCTCGGAGGAGTACCACCCATCAACCCAGTCGACGTCAATTCGCACGTTGCTCTGAACTCATACTTAGGCTCAGATCTCGAGAGGAGTGTACGCAAAGAAGGACGATCTAATGGCCGAGGTACACAGGGCAGAGGAGACGAAGGAGTCAGTCTCCAAGTGATATTCCAAATGCTTTGGGCCCAAGAAACTGCCATTGCTCAGTTACAGAATCAGCACAGAGATCCAAATAGGGTCGAGCCGAAGATTACTCGTCGTACCGAGCCAGTACCAGAAAGATTGAGCGATAACACATGGGGGACCGATCCTGCTATAATGAAAATGATCGAGGAGCTCATCAAGAGAATTGAAGCATGAGAGACGAAGATCGAAGCCAATGATAAAAAGGTGGAGAATTACAACTCTCGAGTTGACCAGATACTAGGGGCACCACCAATCTTGAAAGAAATGGATTCGAAGAAGTTTGTGCAAAAACCCTTCCCTCCGAGTGTGGCTCTGAAGCCCATTCCAAATAAGTTCCTTATGCCTGACATCCCCAAATATAACGGGACCACTGATCCCAATGAGCATGTTACCTCTTACACATGTGACATTAAGGGTAATGATTTGGAGGACAACGAGATCGAGTCTGTGTTGTTGAAAAGGTTCTGAGAGACCCTGCCGAAGGTAGCAATGATTTGGTATCACAACCTGCCACCAAATTCCATCGATTCATTTGCCATGTTGGCAGATTCTTTCGTAAAAGCACACGCCGGGACCATAAAGGTCACAACAAGGAAATCGGACCTCTTCAAGGTGAGACAAAGGGATAATGAGATGCTAAGGGAGTTCGTGTCCCTATCCAAATGGAATGCATGGAGTTGCCACCGGTCACAGATGATTGGACCGTTTAGACTTTAACCCAAGGGTTGAATGAACGGAGTTCGATAGCATCACGTCAGCTGAAATGAAATTTGATCGAGTACCCAGATGTAACTTGGGCAGATGTTCACAATCGATATCAATCGAAAATCATGGTCGAGGACGACCAATTGGGAGCTCTTTCCATTTCAGTACATCCAAACCGGTCGACAGGTAAAAATCAGAGGGACATCAATAGAGAGACAAGGTCAAATAAAGAACGGTACCAACCATATATTGCAGATCGAAGGAATAACGGTCCGAGACGCAATTCCACCCGGAACGAACAAAGAGGTGATCGAGGAAAAAGTTCTTGGGGACTTATGAGCAAGACTGGTTTTGATAAGTATGCAGATCCCACAGAATCACCTCGGCTATCAAAATAAAATTTTAGCGTCAATTATCAGGCATAGTATCGGCTATCAGAAGAATCACAGATACTAGGTGGCCCAGACCCATACAGACCGATCCTTCTCAAAGGAACCCAAATTTAATGTGAAAGTATTATGGCACACACGGTCATAAGACCGAAGATTTCAGGCTATTGAGGGAGGAGGTAGCCCGTCTATTCAACGAGACCACCTTCGAGAATTCCTCAGTGACCGAGCTAAGAATCAATTCAGGGGAAGGGACACCAATAGGAAGAATGAATAAGAAGAACCTCAACATGTCATTCATATGATCGTCGGTGGGTTCGATGTTCCACAAGGATCCATATTCAAATAAACTAAGGTATCGATCACTAGAGAGAAACAAACATGAGATTATGTGCCCAAAGGCACTTTTTAAATTCAACGACGAAAAAGCATAAGGCATTTCTCAGCCTCATAACGACGCTATGGTAATTTCTATCTTGTTAAATAAAGTTCAAGTTAAACGTGTTCTAGTTGATCCAGGTAGCTCGGCAAACATCATCCGATTGATGGTCGTGGAATAGCTCGACCTACAGGACCAAATTGTACCTGCATCTTGTGTCCTAAACGACTTCAATATGGCCAGTGAAATGACTAAGGGGGAGATTATCTTGCCGGTGAATGTGGTTGGAACCATCTAAGATACTAAGTTCCATGTAATCGAATGCGACATGAGAATAATGCACTACTCGGAAGGCCTTGGATCCACAACATGAGGGCAGTACCGTCGACCGTCCACCAAATGATGAAGTTCCTGATAATGGATGATAGTGTAAAAACGGTATACGGGGAACAGAATGCTGCAAAGGAAATATTTGCGGTCGATGAAGTAACACCGATCTCCACATTATCAACCTTAGAAATATCCAGCACCTAAGGTAAATAGATAGCCAAATAGCAATCAATGCCCCTAGCCTCGACCGAATCGGAGAAACGGGTAGTATTAGAAGAAAAAGAAAAAGAAGAAGAAGAAGAAGAAGAAGAAGAAGATGATGATGATGATGATTTTCTAACCCCTCGAACCTTTGTTGTTCCCAAAGATTCAGATGCTACCAAATCAACGGTCGAAGAGATGGAACAGGTTATACTGATCGAGTACCTGTCCGAGCGAAAGGTATACCTGGGAACGGGATTAACTCCCGAACTCAGGAAAAAGCTTATTCAATTTCTTATTGATAACATAGACTATTTTTCATGGCCCATTTAGACATGACAGGGATCCCATCGGAGATAAAACGAATCGACTGAGCTTGGACCCCAAGTTCAGACCGGTGAAGCAAAAGAGAAGGCCCCAATCGGAGGTAATGCATGCCTTCATAAAGAACGAGGTAACTAAACTTCTCAAAATAGGTTCCGTTCGGGAGGTGAAATACCCCGATTGGTTAGCTAATGTAGTCGTAGTCCCTAATAAAGGAAATAAACTCAGAATGTGTGCAGACTATAAGGACTTAAACAAAGCGTGTCCCAAAGATTCTTTTCCACTGCCCAACATTGATCGCATGATCGATGCCATGGACGGCCATGAGATCCTTACTTTTCTCGATGCCTATTCCGGGTACAATCAAATCCAAATGGACTCGGAAGACCAAGAAAAGATTTCTTTTATCATTAAGTATGAAACATATTGTTATAATGTAAATCCTTTTGGGCTAAAAAATGCAGGAGCTACTTACCAACGCCTAGTAAATAAAGTGTTCGAAGAGAAAATAGGTAAGTTAATGGAAGTTTATATTGATGACATTCTAGTTAAGTCCCTGCGCACAGAGGACCATTTGGCTTATTTGCAGGAAACGTTCGAGATCTTAAGGAAATATAACATGAAGCTCAACCCCGAAAAATGTGCTTTCAGGGTCGGTTCGGGCAAATTCCTTGGCTTCATGGTATCAAATCGAGGGATCGAAATCAACCCTGATAAAATCAAGGCCATCGAAGACATCACCATCGTAGATAGTGTAAAAGTCGTAGAAAGGATTACTGGACGGATAACTACCTTGGATCGATTCATCTCGAGGTCATCGGATCGAAGCCACAGGTTTTTCTCTCTACTCAAAAAGAAGAACGGTTTCGCCTGGACTCAGTGTCAAAAAGCATTGGAAGAATTGAAGTGACCATCGAGCCCACCACTGCTTCACACTCCGAAGGCAGATGAGAAACTTTACTTGTACTTGGCAGTATCCAAAATCGCGGTAAGTGGTGTCCTTGTTCGAGAAGAGCAAGGTACGCAGTTTCCTATTTATTATGTAAGTCGAACGTTAGGAGAAGCAGAAACAAGGTATCCACACTTAGAGAAATTGGCACTTGCACTGATAAGCGCCTCTAAGAAGTTAAAGACATATTTTCAATTTCACCCCATATGTGTATTAACCACTTACTCGCTCTGTAATGTTTTGCACAAGACTGAACTATCGGGCGCCAAGTGGGTCGTCGAACACAGTGGGTGCAATATCGAATATCAACCCAGAACGGCCATCAAGTCTCAAATTTTAGCGAAATTCGTGGCCGATTTCACGCCAACCCTCGTATCTGAAGTCAAAAAGGAACTTTTATTAAAATCAGGTACATCATCGGGGGTATGGACCCTTTTCAACAGATGGTGCTTCGAATGTGAAGGAGTTCGGGCTAGGCATCGTTTTGAAGCCGCCCATGGGTAGCACTATTAGACAATCTATAAAAACCTCTATATTGACTAACAATGAGGTCGAGTACGAGGCCATGGTTGCAGGTCTCAAACTAGCTAAAAGATTGGGAGCAGAAGTCACTGAAGCTAAGTGCGACTCTTCACTGGTAGTGAACCAGGTAAACAAAACCTTCGAAGTTCGAGAGGATAGAATGCAAAGGTATTTGGACAATTTGCAGGTAACTTTGCACCGTTTCAAGGAATCGACTTTACAACATATACCTCGAGAACAAAATTGTGAGGCCGATGCACTTGCAAATTTGGGGTCATCGGTCGAGGAAGATAATATCAGCGCGGGGACTGTCGTTCAACTCTCGAGATCTGTGATCGAGGAAAGGCATGCCGAAATAAATTCTACAAGCTTAACCTGGGACTGGAGGAATAAATACATCGAGTAATTGAAAATGGAAAGCTCTCACCGTACCCTAAAGAATTGAGGGCCCTACAAACTAAAGATGCTCGTTTCATATTAGACGAAGCCGGAACATTATACAGAAGGACATTTGATGGACCATTGGTATGTTTGGTATCGGGAGACATCGATTATTTTTTATGGGAAGTCCATGAAGATACTTGTGGGAACCATTCCGGCACCGAGTCACTAATTCGCAAAGTCATTAGAGCGGGATACTACTGGGATAGCATGGAAAAAGACTCTAAAGAGTTTGTTCGAAATGCGATAAATGTCAAAGGTATGCACCGATGATCCACCAGCCTAGAGAAAAACTTCACTCGGTCATATCCCCGTGGCCATTCATGAAATGGGGGTGGACATTGTTGGCCCGCTGCCATCGGCCCCAGGTAAAGCTAAGTTCATTTTGTTTATGATTGACTATTTCTCTAAATGGGTTGAAGCACATGCATTCAAGAAAGTCATAGAGAAAGAAGTTATAGATTTCATCTGGGATCACATTGCATGTCGATTTGGGATACCCGTAGAAATAGTATGCGACAACGGTAAACAATTCGTCGGCAGCAAAATAACAAAATTTCTCAAAGATCATAAAATAAAAAGGATATTGTCAACATCGTATCACCCTAGTAGGAACGGACAGGCTGAATCGACGAACAAGACTATCATCCAAAACCTAAAGAAAAGGTTGAACGAAGAAAAAGGGAAATAGAGAGAAATTCTACCCCAAGTTCTTTGGGCATATCGAATAACATCGAAGTCCAGCACAGGAGCAACTTCGTTTTCCTTAGTATATGGCTCCGAAGCCTTGATTCCAGTCGAAGTTGGAGAACCCAACGCAGGTTTCGACATGCAACGGAGGAATCGAACCACGAGGCTATGAATACTAGCCTCGAATTATTAGATGAAAAATGAGAAGTTGTGCTCGTTCGATTGGCTGCACAAAAGCAACGAATCGTAAGGTACTACAATAGAAGGACCAACATTCGCCACTTCAGAGTCGGGGACTTAATCCTAAGGAAAGTCACCATCAAAACTCGAGATCCTAATGAAGGGAAGCTCGGCCCAAATTGGGAAGGACCCTACCAAGTCCTCGATATAGTCGGAAAAGGGTCTTACAAACTCGGGACGATGGACGGCGAACTACTTCCAAACAACTGGAACATATCACTTCTCAAACTACTTATTGTTAAGGTTTGACTTTCTCCTTTCATTAATTTATATATATATATATATATATATATATATATATATATGATGCTAACTTATTGCAGGAGTTCGAGCGAAGATATCGAGACCTTAGGTTTTAAAGTACGTGTTGCACTCTTTTTCCCTTAGATCATTTTTTATCCCCAAATGGGTTTTTGGGGCGAGATTTTTAACGAGGCAACAATTATGTTCTACCTGAGCACAATTCAACAGTATCCAAGGCTTCTTTGAAATCAACCTCGAATACTGGGGGGCATCACCCTCGGATATGTTCGAGAAACGTGCCTCGTGTCAAAGGCCTCGATGGGGAAAACTTTGTAATGGGCCAAACGGTCGAATGAACATGTCCATATAGATTGGTCGAGTCCCGATGGAAAAATATGTACGCATGTATAACTTATTCAAAGAAGCATTCTTTCTTTACCAAACATCTCGTATCTCGAAGCAAATTCCCTACTATACAAATCTCGTACTTATGCTTTTGTGAGAAATGGCTCAAGATGCAAGTGCAAATATACCCCGAATACTCGGGGAATGCCATCGATGATACGCATATTCGAGTTATCTAAACTCAAAGTCACAAGACCTCAAAAAAGCACCCCTCGATATATAGGCCAAGGCCACCATTCTCGGGGACTAACATTTTGAACAAGTTTGAAATGTTATCGAGAAATAAGCCCAAGAGGCATACTCGAAGGCTACAGCCAAAATAATGCGGCTCGGAGACATCCGAATTCCATAATAAGCAATAGGCCTGCTTCGAAAAACAGGTTTAAAAAGGCTACCTCAGCAAATAATCAAAAAGGATTCGATAATATCAGCCATCAAAAAACCTTAAGAGGTATCAAACTATCTTAACACAAATCTGCTAAGGCACAAAAAGCAAAGGGGTTTCAATCGACATCAGACCCTCAGAAAAATCAATGGGTAAAAAATACATGTTAAGGCATAAAGAAATTTTTACTAAGTCTTTAAGCCAAAAGGGGGAAATAATAGCCATCTTTTAGAGGCCATATCGACCCAATCTAAAGAGCCTAAGGGCCAATATATGTAGAGTTCGAGGCCTTGTTCTCACTCAATTCGGACCTAAGGTTTCACCATTCCGAGCTCGATAAAGTTGACTTGAATATAGCTCGAAGATTCATCATAAAACCCTAAGGGGCATGTTACTGTAAGTTCGAAACTTACCCGTTATTTGATAAAAACCCTAAGGGTTTGTTTTATTCTAAGTTCAAAATTTACTTGAACTTAGTTATAAAAATAATGCAATTATGGCTTCGATCAAGCCATCCGAGATACAATCTCAAACATATTACTGAGCTCAGGGACTTACACTCACTTAACTAAAAAACCTAAGTGTTTATTCTACTATGAGTTCGATCTAAGGCTCACTCTATTAGTAAAGTTACATTAACCTTATGTTCATAAAACGTATCTGAACATAAAAACTATGAAGACACTAAAAAAGAAATTTTATTTTATATATTTAAAGGTATGTACAAGAGGTCTTACAAAAAGAAAAGAAAAAAAGAAGTTAAATCGGGGCCGACCTCTCCTTCCAGAGTAGCTTCTCCGGGAACAACTTCTTCTTGAGCAGCTTCTCCGGGAGAAACTTCTTCTTTAGGCCTCACATTGGATTTGTCTCGACTACCTACTTCATCAGCATCTTCGTCATCGGAGGAGGCAAGCTGTCTAGCTTCGGCTTCGAGCACCTTGGCCCAGGCTATCTCCTCAGAGAGGTCAAAACCTCGAGCATGGATTTCCTCGAGGGTTTCCCTCCGGGATTGACACTTTACCAAGTCATTGTTCCATTTCTCCCGATCGGAAGCCTCCCTTAGCTTCGTTTGAGTAGCCCCAACATCAGCCCGGTACATGGCGATGGACTTGTACGCCATGACCTTGGTCTTATCGATATCCGCCTTGGCCTCAGCAAGCCCGGCTTAAAGTTCCCCAGTCTTCTTGGCCTGGGCCGAGCTTTTTTCTTTGATGCCTCATAGTTGGGCCTCGGATGATGATAGTTTTACCGAGGTAGTTTCTTTTTTCCGCAGCCAGGCGATCCATATTCTGTTGCCACGGATCACAATCGGCCTTGACCCGATCGACCTCTCCCTGGAGCAGCTCGATCCTTTCTACTTTCTGCTGCAGCTGAGATAGTGAAGTATTAGCCTCCACAATTGGGTTGAGTCCATACTTTATCAAAAGGATGGTTACCTGCTTGTCTAGTTTGGCCTCCTCTTCACTAGCCTTGGCCAAATCGGCTTGAAGATCCTTTATGGTTTTGTCCTTTTGGCCACAAAGTAACTTCAGAGCATTCCTCTCCTCCGAGACCTTCTGGAGCTCGGTTTCACACTAGCTAAGATCAGCTCGAAACTTATCCGGAGGCCTATACGAGAAAGAAAATACAAGTCAAATTTGGAGAAAAAAGAATTGCAACAATTGATATTTGCCCTAGAAAGGAGACGTTGGGCCTCTTCTAAAAGGATAGAAGCGTCGTTGATGTCAGAGGCATCATCGACTCCAATAAAGAAATCCCCAAAGGGATCACCTACACTAGAGCCTGCGCCAATATCAGGGGTCTTCAACTCTCGTGCCTCCCTTATTGCCTCCTCAGAAAAGGTCGGCAATGAAGGCAATTGACCTGCTGTCATGGCCCGGAGCAAGTCACTCGGGGCGCTCTGATCGATCTTCTGGGTCTCAAAACCGGCCCCATCTGGTGTAGTTACAGTTGGTCGAGAAATAATTTCGACTTCTGGCAACTCGGGATCCCCATCCGAATTCGTTTTGGAACCTCCTCGACATGAGGCTTGGTTGCAGCACCCGTCGTCGGCTCGGAAGGTTTGGTGACATCGACGGCTTTCCTAGGTCGGACCGTCAATGTTGAGGTACCTTCCTCTTCTTCTTCTTCTTCTTCTTCTCTCAAGTTTTGGACCGACTCCACCGTGAGAGCAATTACTTTCCGCCTCACCCTTCGAGGCTTGGGCTTGGGGTCCTCTGTCTGCGAGGCACCTTTCCTCTTTTTGTCCTTTTTCGATTTTGGGACTGGGGACTTGGTTTCTCCTTCGCCACTCGAGGGCCTCAGCATGGTATCCTTGGTCAGGCATGTGTGAAAGAAAATCAGTGATGAACAAAGTACAAAATTATTTCAGAGTATGAGAAAGGATATCCTTACCATGGTTCTTGGCCTCCCATATTCCCCTTACCATGTGACGTTATGCGCATTCGGTGTGGGAGGAAGTCGAGGCTAACTTTTGAACCCAGTATTCGAGATCGGGGACCGCTTGGGGCATCCAAGGAACAACTAAAAAATAAATGAAAATGTTAGACGGATCCGAATCAGATACTAAGAATAATGTTTGATATGTTACTTACGATTGGGGTTCCAATCCTCAGGGAATGGCATCTTCTCCTCCGGTATTATGTCACGGGTCCTCAATCGTATAAATTGTCTCATCCAACCTCGATCTTTATCCTCTTCGATGCTCGAGAACAAGGCCTTCGTTTCCCGGCGTTGAATCCTGATCAGTCCTCGATAGATTCGAGGCCGGTACAACCACATGAGGTAATTTAGAGTAAACTCTTGTCCCTAGACCTTGCTAGAGAAGAAGCGCAGCATGATTAATATGCATCATAGAGAGGGATGGATTTGGCCGAGGGTGACCTGATATCTTTTGCAGAAGTCAAGGATCACCGGGTCGAGGGGACCCAACGTGAAGGGATAAGTGTATACACTTAAGAACCCCTCCACATATGTAGTGATGCTCTCTTCGGGAGCAGGGATTTGCACCACGACCTCGGGACCCCAGTTGCAGTCCCTCCTCATGGCCTTGATATGGCTTTCCATTATCAAGAACATGTACATCGACACATGCTCGCATCGGCCCGGTACCGATGAGGGGTTTTCGACCTTGAAATTGGATTTTAGAGTACACGGGCAGGGAACGTACTCATGGGGAGATGGTTCCACCGTTGTTTTATCACTGGGCGGTCGGGAAGAAGAGGGGGAAGATTTTTCCTTTTGTGGTATGGTCTTTGAGGTTTTAGCCATTGATGTAAGTAAATAAAGGCGAAGGAAGGTAGAAAGCTGGTGGTTACGGTACTAACAAAGGTGGCTCTACAGGTGGTGAAAGGAAGGAGACAAAGAGAGTTGGAAGATTTAGAAGTTTAATCAAAGCAAAAATAAAGCTTGATGAACGGGTATTTATCGGCTCACGGCGACAGTTCGGTGGCGCTAATGGCCGACAGCTAACTGACAGGCACTAATGGTTTGGGGAACTGGACCGGCGAAACGTTTTAGTCACATCCGTCGCTTACGTCATGAGAACGACATCATGATCGAGGTTTCAGAAAATCGAGGCTCAAATCGTTTCTTTTCAATTCACTCCACGAAACACAGGGACTATCTATATACGGTCGAAATCGGGCATGTCCGATATCATAGGCATGAGGAGCTGCCTCGAGAGTAAGCTCGTAATGGACTTGGCTCGAGCTCAATGGCAGAGTATGGAGCGTGAAGATCGAGACCGAGCATGACCGACTTCAAGTGAAGCATAATAACAGAATGGCAGGATATTAAGCAACCGATTGAAGATCTCGACGAAAATCCCGAAACAGATTGAATCAAGCGGTTATTGACACCAATCATGGGATTTATTTCCGGTATTAGAGTTGTACCTTATTTAGGATTCCTCTACTATATAAAGAGGGATCTCATTCATTTGTAAGACATCATATTCACTGATAAGAAATATATACGCTGCTCTATTTTCTCATATTGTTCATTATTATTCACTATTGTTCTTCATTGTTCTTATTATCCAATCTCGAGACCATCTCGAATCGAGGTCGAACGCACTGTTGATACACTAGTATTGGATTATATCATGTATCTTAAAATCACAATATAAGTTTAATTGTTACTCGAATTTTAGGGTAAACAATATTATACCTTGTATATTTCATTTTTAGTCCAATAAACTAAATATTTATTAATCAAATATATTAACGAAATAGTCATGTTGTTATTTAATTCTCGTATTATTATTCCGAAATAACGTGTTCACCAATCAAACAAAAAGTTAAACTATTCAACTTTTAGTAGGCACTTGGACATAAAATTATAATTTTTGAAAATAATAGTTAGATTGAAAAATGGTACTTGAAATTTGAAATTATGTTTGAACATGAATTTCACTTGAAAAAATGTTGCAGTTTTGTGAGAGGGGAAATTTTTTAAAATTTTTGAAAAAGTGGCCAAAATCATTTTTTGGTTTTAAAAAAACTCATTTTCGAAATTTTTCAAAAACTTACAAAATTCATGGACAAATATATTTTAAAAAATTCAGAAAAAACAATTATGGACAAACGGATCCTTAATGTTAGCAAGCGTAAGTAATTATTTCTTACCGTTTCACTAAAAAGGAAATAAATGGAAGCTCTTTCTTTGAACGAGATTAGGTAAGAATCCAATGAGTAGCCATCTGACAAAAGTAAAAGAAAGAAATTTTCGAATTGAACAAAAACGTCAAAACTCCTCGGGCATTGGAAAGATACGAAATATGGAAGAATCAAAGTCTTAGTCCAAAAGTATTGGCAAAAAGGAAATAAATATTATAGAAAAAGGGATAAAGAAGATCCCAAAACGAAGCAGATAAAAAAGAAAAGCAATAATAGTATCCTCTCCTAGAAATTAGAAAATAATTTTCAAATATTCTTAATTTAACCCCACATTCATCATTTAATTAACTTTGGCGCCGATATCTTAGCGCCATCCAAGGCCAAATACCGCCAATTGCGCCCTTTCTTTATATGCTAATGTAAAAAATTTCAAAAACTATTATTTTTTGAAGAAAAAAAAATTCCACAAAAAAAGTGGTGGTTAATGTCCGGTTTTTCAGTTTTGGTCCCTCTTTAGCTAAACTAACAATAAAAATGTTATCACCCGAAAATTAAGCTACCTTTATCATGGCATGCATGGAGGCTTTTTGGATACGTTGGTCGGGTTTAATCTCAACACAAGGAACTCTTTTTGGATTCTTTGATTATTGGCTTTGGTTTTTGCTCCTAAGCAAACTTGGAGCATCAAACCCTATATTTTATGAATGGACTCAGATTTAATAATTCAAATCTTATACTAAGCTTTTGTTTAAATGTCGATTTTGCTACAAATTATTGTTTGTTCATGAAATATGATTAATGATTTTTTTTAATTTCCCAAAAATGGTTTATGGCAGGGTTTTAGTGCAATTTTTTCTTCCACTCAGAAGATATGAACTTTTTTTTTCAAATAAAATGTTTGTCTAAATATAACTTCATTCAAAAAGTATTTTTCGTTGCAACTTAAAAAATATTTTTTTCAAGTTTCAATCAAATTTATATTCAAATGCTGGCTAAATAGTATTGGTAACTATTTTCTATATAATAAGTTTTGGTTCGATTCGAACTTCTATCTTTACTCTTTTTTCCTAAACTAGATCCCTAATCTAATGGAAATAGTATTGATCGTTTTTTCCGACTGACGCCTGAGAATATTTATTAAATCAAAACCTATTAGAAACAAATGAAAGACGTGAAATAGAAAAGCAAAAATTGTAGGGGCAAGCTACTTTTCGGATCGATTTACGAAAAAATAATTACTGTTCATTCGAAAATAGCCACTTTTAATGCGAAAATATTAAGGGTGTACATAAGTCAGGTTGGTTCAGACTTTTCAGTTATTAACCCAAACTAATTGTGTCGAATTTTTGAATTTATAAACCAAATCAAACCAACAAAAGTCGAGTTTTTTAATCTTATTTTTTTTAAAACTATATAATGTGTTGCCCAAGAAAATAATACAAAATAGTGTGAGATGAGTTATGACATTCTACTAAAATAATCAATAATAAAGATAATGAAATTTCATAAAAATAAATATTGCGAATTAATAAGCCTTAATAAAAATGAACATAATATAAAATACTAAGTATGATACAATTATATATGGTATTACCCCAGAAAATAATATAAAATAATGTGAGATGAGTCGTGACATTGTACTAAAATATTCAACAATAAATATAATATTAAGTCCATGTTCAAAATAATACGTTAAAAGTGTAAACTTTAAAAAGTTTAACAAATATTTATATATATTACATTATAATAAATATTTTATATATAAAATATTTTTAAAACTTGTATATATATAATATCGGGTTGGTTTGATTTGTTTGACTTTATTTAGTTAAAATCAAACCAAACCATTTATGAATGGACTTTTTTTCCAACACCAAACCAAATCAAATCAAACCATAGTTGAATTTTTATTTTCAATTTGACTCAGATTATCGGTTTGGTGCGGTTTATTAGTTTCTTTTGTACATCCCTAGAAAATACTATTTGCCTCGAAATACGAGTAATAATTAAACTTGTGATGTGGTTATAAGGATATGCGACTGATTAGATGTTAATTGATAAACAACTAAATAAATAAATGAATTAAATGACTCAAAATGATCAAACCCGGGTTGTAGTGATTAATCGTCCTCAGACTGGATTAGACTCGAGAACAATCGTCAAGAACAGTAGAACAACAATAATATGAATAACACAAATGTAAGAGTTAAAGGCGAGTAAAAGAGTGTTGTGTATTTCTCAGCAGTGTAAGTAAGAACTTGTGTATGATGATAGTTATAATAATAATGATCTGAATCTGCTTATAAATGAATAAGATTCCTCTTTATATAGTAGAGGAATCCTAAATAAATTATGACTCAATTGTGGAAGTAAAATACATGATTGATATTATTAACCACCAATAGTTCTACTGGCTCCGAGATCCTCGCCGGGATCGATGGTCGAACGCGGATATTTTGGGATTCTGTTACTCCGGTGTCGAACTACTCCAATCCCGTTTTCTTTGATCTATACATTCCTCGATCCCGAACTTACTTCAATACGAATTTGCTCTTGCGGTATACCATCGAGCCCATATGATCGGTCTCTTGATTTTTACCGTATAATGATAGTTCCCGCATTTCTTTGAATGAAAGAATAAGAAATGATTTGAATCCTGATTTCTCGATGCCTCGGTCAAGACGTTGTCTCCATGACGTAAGCGGTAGAGGTGACCGGACTGTCCCATCGACTCGATTTTCAAGAATCATTAATGTTTGTTAGTCGTTGGTCGGCCACTAGTGATAGCGAACCATCGTTTGAAATCTATAAATACCTCCTTCCCAATTGATTTCAAATTTTACTTTGCTTTAAACTTCACCTCAGCTTCGATCAAATCTTCCATCGTTCAAACTTTTCCCGCCCTTTTCATACCTCCACCAGTCTTACTCCCACTTTCCTCCTTTCTTGTTTGTAACCATGGCTAAGACTTCTTTTTCCGATCTGAATTCCATTTCGTGGTGCAACTTCTGCTTGGTTCCTCAGGGCTATCCCGGACCTCGAAAGCTGGGTCCGCCAACTAGACTCTACTTCCTCATACTCCGAGTGTTGCTGGCGAGATTTGGCCAAGGGCCTATGGGAAGCTAATAACCATGTGAGCTCCTCTGTCCATGTGTCGGCGTCTTTCCGTAGGAGTACCGATTTTTAACCCATTCTTTTCGTGCAGGTCTTGGAAAGAATGTAGCCATGAGGCCGCTCCCGCCTGGTGAAGAGGGAGTTTCACAACCACCTAAGGAGAGGAAAAGGCGAAGTGTTTCGTCCTCCGGTACCCCGAAGCCCAAGAAGAGCAAGGCCCAAAAATTGAGAGTCGATACCGTCATTTTTCTGACGACGCACGAGATGATGATTGCATTTCGATAGCTCACAAGGGGGGGGTACTGTAGCTTCTGAGGCTACCGAGCCAGCAATGAACGAGCTGGTTCGCTCTCAAGTTGCGGGGATCTCGGAGGAAGATGTATGCAAACTCCCCGAGCCACAGAGCGGTAAGGGCGCTTCTTGTTGCACCGAAAGATCGGCGGATGCTCCTGAAGGGTCTAGATCCGAGACCCTAGAAGAAGGGAGAGTTCCCCAAGCTATTCGCTTGGGGGCAATAAATATAGATGATTCACCGCCGAGTCCTTTGTTTTGTGAGGGGCAATTTCGAGGTGCTCAGGCTTCTAGATGCGAATCTAGGCCATGAAGAGGGTGACATATTTCGGGATTGCTTTGACGGGCTCGAAGATGACCCCGAGCCAGATGCGTCGATTATTTTCAACGAAGCTCAGCGTCTTTTGAAACGGGCAAGCATTTTCCCCGAGAGGCCTCTTTTGTCATATTTCATGCCCACATCTAGTTTAATATTAACTCCTTTGTTCGTGAGCAGGCTTTGGTGCTTCATCGAGAAGCCTCTTTCAAATCTCGGATGGAGCTGACCTGATGTAAGGCCGAGCTCAAAAAGCTCGTTAAGGAGAGGGATGATTTAAAACTCCTTTACGTTCGAAAGGAGGAGGAAATTGCGACCATCCAAACTGAACTTATGAGAGCTCGTCAAGATCATAACGAACTCGCCGAGAAGGTAACCTAATTTTCTTGAAACTTTGTATAATATCAATTCAAATTCGGTGACGTATCTCTCAGGTTTGCAGTTTCAGCAGAAGGGCGAACTGGTGCTGCAGCTTCAATAAGACGCCAAGGTGAAAGAGGCCGAAACTCTAAGGTGGAGTCAGCACATGGAGCGCCTCGCCTCAGAGAAGGATGCTCTTCGAGCCCAGTTGAATTCAGCTGAGCGCCAGCTCCACAATGCGGAGGAGGAAAGTCTAGCTCTAGCCCGCAGGACCGAGGAGGTTGAAGTAGCTCTTGCTAAGGCTAAAGCTGAATCGGAGGCGCTTGCGGCCTCCTACAGAGCCGATGTCGAGGTTTCCAATCTTCGAACGCATGAGATCTCCGCATCTACTAAGATTAGATTGTCACGTGCTATTTCCCATGCTAGGCAGTGATCTCGGAGAGAGGCTCTCGAAGAGGTGCACGCTCGTAGCTTTGACCTTTCTACCGAGATCGAGAAGGCAAAAGCTTCGGAGGATGAGGCCGCAACTTTTCTCTCTGATGATGAATGTTCTGTTAGCGGATCCGAGGATGAGGGAGACGAGGCCTTTGGGGAAGTTGCATCCGACTAAGTCGTTCGGGAGTGAGCCGGTCTCGAGGGAACCGGCTCGACTAGATATATTTTTTCTTTATTTTTGTAAGGCCCTGGCTGGCCCCTTTGTACATATTTTTGGTATAATGAAAAATATTCTTTTGACGTCTCCATGTCCTTGTATGTTCAATTGTCTTAGTTTTAATTTGTGATCGAAATAAACCCTTAGGTTTTTTGTTTTTCCGGGGGCAAGTCCCCGAGTTGCGAAGGCAAGTCCCCGAGTCTGAAACTCATTATAAAACTTGTCTCGCAGATGGCTCGCTCCGAATTGGATCGAAATAAATCCTTAGGTTTTTATAGACGATTGTTAAGATTTCGAGCTCATAATTATACCTTTTATGTGTGGCTTTAATCGTTAGTTTAAGCTCGTAATAACCGAACCCTTGGGTTTGAATTTAGTGAGAGCAGGGTCTTGAACTTTAATTGTATTGGCCTTTCGGCTTATGAGATAGGCCCTTGGGCTCTTTTATATCGGCCCTTAGGCTCTTTAAATCGGCCTGAGGCTCTTTTAGGTCGGCCCTTAAGCTCTTTAAGTTGGGCCAATTTGGCCTCTAAAAGCAGTTATAATTTTTCCCACTTTTCGGCAAAAAGACTTGGTGAAAAATTATTTATGGGTTAGCATGTGTTTTTTGTACCCGTTGGGTTTTTCGAGAGTTCGACAATCGGAATCCAAATTTTCTTAACCTGTTTGTGTTGAGATAATTTGACATCTCTTGAGGCCTTTTCGAAGGCTGATGTTATCGAAGCCTTTGATTATTTGGGGGCTAATTTTATCGAAGCCCTTTTTTATTTGCTTTGCCGAGGGTAGCCTTATTTAATCGGTTTTCCAAAGTATTTGAAGGCCTTTAATTTATGGCGGAAGTCGGACGTCTTCGAGCCAAATTATTTCGGTCTTAGCCTTTTTATATCAAGTCTTTGATATGGTCGTAGCCTTCAGGTATGTCTATTAGACTTGTTTCTCGATAACATTTCAAACTTGTCCGAAATGTTAGTCCCCAAGGTGACGGCCTTGGCCTGTATATCGAAGGGGTGCCTCTTTGAGGTCTTATGGTTTCGAACTCAGGTAGCTCAAATAGGTAGTCCCTGAGTGTTCGAGGTATTGCTTGCACTTGGCCCTTGGGCCATTTCTCACAAGTGTTAGTTTTGTACAATAGGTCATAAGTATGTGACTTATATAATAGAAATCCTACTTCAAACACGAGATGTTTGGGAAAAAAAAGAGGACTTCTTTGTATTATCCATACGTGCGTACATGTTTCCTTGTCGGGGCTCGGCTATTCTGTATGCACACGGTTCATTCGACTGTTTGGCCCATTACAAAATTATTTCTATCGAGACCCATTTACATAACATAACATCCGAGGGTGATGCCCCCCAGTATTCGAGGTTGATTGCAAAGAAGCCTTGGATACTGTTGAATTATCCCCAGGTAGCACATAGTTGTTGCCTCGTTAAAAACATTGCCGAAAAAACTCATTTGGGATAAAAATCGATCTAAGGGAAAAAGAGTGCAACGCGTACTTTAAAACCCGAGGTCTCGATTTCTCGGACCGTGTACCTGCAATAAGTTAGTTTCGAATATTCAAGTAAATGAAAAAGGATAAATCCATACCTTAGCAATAATATCGCTTGAGACGTGATATGTTCCAATTATTCGACAATGGCTCACCGTCCATTGTTCCAAGATTGTATGACCCTTTCCCGACTATGTCGAGGATCTGATAGGGTCCTTCCCAGTTGGGACCGAGTTTCCATTCATTAGGGTCTCGAGTATTGATGGTGATTTTTCTAAAGACCAGGTCCCCGACTTTGAAGTGCCGAAGATTGGTTCTTCTTTTGTAGTACCTCTCGATTCGTTGTTTTGGGCAGCCTTTTGAGCGAGCGTTGCTTCTCGTCTTTCGTCTAACAATTCGAGGCCGGTATTCATTGCCTCGCGGTTTGATTCTTCTGTTGTATGTCGAAACCTGGTGCTAGGATCTCCGACTTCGACTGGTATTAAGGCTTCGGAGCCATAGACCAAAGAAAACAGGGTTGCTCCGGTACTGGATTTCGATGTCGTCCGGTATGCCCATTAAACCTCGGGCAACTTTTCTCTCCACTTTACTTTGTCTTCTTTAGCCTTTTCTTCAAGTTTTGGATGATAATTTGTTGACTCGGCCTGCCCGTTTCCACTAGGGTGATACGGCGTTGATAATATCCTCTTAATTTTGTGATCTTCGAGGAATTTTGTTACCTTACTTCCAATGAATTGCTTGCCATTATCACATACTATCTCCGCAGGTATCCCGAATCGACATGCAATGTGATCCCATAGGAAGTAGATCAATTCTTTTTCCCTAACTTTTTCGAAGGCTTGTGCTTCAACCCATTTAGAGAAACAGTCAGTCAAAAATAATATGAATCTAGCTTTACATGGGGCCGATGGCAGAGGACCGACGATGTCTATTCCCCATTTCATGAATGGCCACGGGGATAGGACCGAGTGGAGTTTTTCACCGGGATGGTGAATCATTGGTGCGAACCTTTGGTATTTGTCGCATTTTCGAGCGAACTCTTTAAAGTCCATTTCCATGCTATCCCAATACTGACTCGACGCCAGAATGGTTTCCACAAGTGCCTTCATGGATTTCCCGTAAAACATAATCGGTATCTCCCGGCCTCAGACGCACGACCAATGGACCATCGAACGTCCTTTTGTATAACGTCCCGTCCTCGTCTAATGTGAACCGAGTTGCTTTAGTCCGTAAAGTCCTTGATTCTTTGGGATCCGAGGGTAGCTTCCCGTTTTTCAAGTATTCGATGTACTTTTTCCTCCAATCACAGGTTAAGCTTGTGGAATTTATTTCAGCATGCCCTTCCTCGATTACAGACCTCGAGAGCTAGACGACAGTCCCCGAGCCAATTTCGTCTTCATCGACTAATGATCCCAAGTTGGCGAGTGCGTCGACCTCGATATTCTATTACCGAGGCACATGCTGCAGAGTCCATTCTTTGAAACGGTGTAAAGTGACATGCAATTTGTCCAAATATCTTTGCATCCTGTCTTCTCGAACTTCGAAGGTGCCGTTTACCTGGTTAACAACCAGTAGGGAGTCACATTTAGCTTCGAAGACTTCTGCTCCCAAGTTCTTAGCTAGTTAGATACCTGCAATCATAGCCTCATACTCGGCCTCGTTGTTAGTCAGTTTGGCAGTTTTAATCGATTGTCTAATAACATTGCCCGTAGGCAGTTTTAAAATAATACCGAGCCCGGGCCCTTTCACGTTCGAGGCTCTGTCCGTGAAGAGGTTCCATACCCCCAATGAGATTCCCTACCCCCAATGAGGTTCCCGATTTTAGCAGAAGTTCATTTTCCACTTCGGGTACGAGGGTTGGCGAAAAGTTTGCCACTAAGTCTGCTAATATTTGAGACTTGATGGCCGCTCGGGGCTGATACTCAATATTGTACCCGCCAAGTTCGACGGCCCACGTGGCCAATCGGCCCGATAGCTCGGGCTTATGCAATATATTTCAAAGGGGGTATGTGGTAATGACACATATAGGATGACATTGCAAAATATGGCTTTAGTTTTCTAGATGCGCTTATTAGTGAAAGTGCTAACTTTTCTAAGTGTGGATATATGATTTCAGCATCTCCCAAAGTTCAACTTACGTAGTAAACTGGAAACTGCGTACCTTGTTCTTCTCGGACTAGTACTTTACTTACCGCTATCTCGAACACCGCCAAATATAAGTACAACTTCTCATCTACCTTTGGGGTGTGGAGAAAAGGTGGGCTCGATAGGTACCGTTTCAATTCCTCAAATGCTTGCTGGCATTCCAGAGTCCATGTTAAGTCCTTTTTCTTTTTAAACAAGGAAAAGAACCTGTGACTCTAATCTGGCAACCTCGATATGAATTGGCCTAGGGCAGTTATCCGTCCGGTTAGTTTTTGAACGGCTTTTACGCTGTCCATGATGATTATGTCCTCGATGGCCTTGATTTTATCGGGATTGATTTCGATCCCCTTATTTGACACCATGAAGCCGAGGAATTTACCTGAGCCGACCCCCAAGGCACACTTTTCGGGGTTGATTTCCATGTTATACTTCCTCAAGATTTTGAATGTCTCCTGCAAATGAGTCAAATGGTCCTCTGCGCGCAGGGACTTAACTAACATGTCGTCAATGTAAACTTCCATTGATTTTCCTATTTGTTCTTCGAACATCTTGTTAACTAGGCGTTGATATGTAGCTCCCGCATTTTTTAGCCCAAAGGGCATTACATTATAGCAGTAAGTTCCAAACTTAGTGATAAAAGAAGATTTTCCTGGTCTTCTGGGTCAATCTGAATTTGGTTGTACCCAGAATAGGCGTCGAGAAAAGTAAGTATCTCGTGGTCGGCCGTGGCATCGATCATTCGATTGATGTTAGGCAAAGGGAAGGAGTCTTTTGGACATGTTTTATTTAGGTCCTTATAATCTACACACATTCTAAGCTTGTTCCCCTTTTTGGGGACTACGACTACGTTGGCAAACCACTCGGGATATTTGGCTTCCCGGATGGACCCTATTTTAAGGAGTTTAGTTACCTCTTCCTTTATGAAGTTGTGCTTCACCTCGGACCGAGGCCTTTTCTTTTGCTTTATCGGTTTGAACTTGGGATCCAGGCTCAACCGATGGGTTGTAATCTCGGGTGGGATTCATGTTATATCTAAATGGGACCACGCAAAGCAATCCATGTTATCAATAAGAAATTTAAAGAGTTTTTTCTTGAGTTCGAGGGTTAACCCCGTTCCTAGGTACACCTTGCGTTCGAGTAGATACTCGATGAGTATCACCTGTTCCAGCTCTTCGACTGTCGACTTAGTTGCATCTGACTCTTCGGGAACGAAGAAAGTTTGAGGAGTGAGAAAATCCTCTTCGATTACCTGCTTGTCTGCTTCGGTCGAGGCTGGGGACGGTGATTGCTATTTGGCTGCATGTTTATATTCGATGCTCGACTTTTCTGAGGCCGAGGGTGTTGGTATCGGCTTCACCTCGTCGACTGCAAATATCTCCTTTGCAGTGTGTTGTTCCCCATAAACTGTTTTCACCCCGTCCACTGTTGGGAAATTCATCATTTGGTGAAGGGTTGATGGTACGACCCTCATGTTATGGATCCATGGCTTCCCGAGTAGTGCGTTATACCTCATGTCACCTTCGATGACGTGAAATTTCGTGTCCTGGATAGTCCCAGCTACGTTTACTGGTAGGATTATTTCTCCCTTTGTTGTTTCGCTAGCCATGTTGAAGTCGTTTAGGACTCGAGACGCGGGTAAAATTTGATCATGTAGGCCGAGCTGTTCTACGACCCTCGACCTGATTATGTTTGCCGAGCTACCTGGATCCACAAGAACATATTTTACTTGAATTTTATTTAGCAAAATAGAAATTACCAGGGCGTCGTTGTATGGCTGGGAGAGGCCTTATGTCTCCTCGTCGTTGAATTAAGGGCGTCTTCGGGCATGTAGCCTCGGGTCCGTTTTTCCCTTGTAATCGATACTTTGGTGCGCTTGAAGATAGGTCCTTGTGGGACATCGACCCAAGCGACAATCATGTGGATAACGTGCTGAGGTTTCTCTTCCTCGTTCTTTTTGTTGGCATCTCTTTCCCTGAAGTGATTTTTGGCTGTCACTGAGGAATTCTCTAAGATGACCCTCGTTGAATAATCGAGTTACTTCCTATATCAACTGTCTGTAGTCTTTGGTCCGATGGCCATGTGTGCCATGGTATTTGCACATCAAGTTAGGATTCCTTTGGGAAGGATCGGTTTGTATAGGTCTGGGCCACCTAGTGTCTTTAATCCTTCCAATGGCCGATATGATACCCGAGGCATCGACACTGAAATTGTACTACGATAATCAGAGTGCTTATATGGGATCCGCGTATTTGTCGAATCCAGTCTTGCTCATGAGTCCCCGAGAACTATGTCCTCGGTCACCCCTTCAATCGTTGCGGGCAGAATTATGTCCCGTTTGGTTGTTTCTTCTTTCCGCAACATACGGTTGATATTGATCTCTGTTAGACCTCGATTCTTTGTCAAGATCCCTTTTGTTCTTACCTATCAACCGGCTTGGGTGCACTGAACCCGAGGGGGCTCCTAGTTGATCATCATCGACTCTAATCTTCGACTGATACCGGTTGTGGACATCTACCCAAGTCACAGCTGGGTGTTCTATCAAATTTTTCTTCAGTTGGCGTGATGCGATTGAACTCCGCTTGTTTAGTCCCTGGGTGAAAGCCTGAACAACCCAGTCATCGGTAACTCCATACGTTCCATTTGGAATCGAGATAAAAACTCTCGTAGCATATCTTTTCCTCTGCTTTACCTTGAAGAGGTCCAATTTTCTCGTTGCGACCTTCATAGCTCCATTGTGCGCCTTCATAAACGAATCTGCCAACATGGCGAACAAATCGATAGAGTTCGGAGGCAAGGTATGATACCAAACCATGGCTCATTTGGACAGGATCTCTTCAAATTTCTTCAGCAATACTGACTCGATTTCATCTCTTCCAAATCATTTCCTTTAATAGCACACGTATAAGAGGTAACATGCTCATTGGGGTCCGAGGTCCCGTTGTACTTTGGTATATCGGGCATTCTGAACTTCTTCGGTATGGGCTTCGGAGCCGCACTTGGAGGGAATGGTTTTTGTACAATTTTTTTTGGAGTCCATTCCCTTTAAGATCGGTGGTGCCCCCAGAATCTGATCAACTCGAGAGTTATATGTCTCTACCTTTTTATCGTTTGCCTCAATCTTCTTTTCCCCCGACTCTATTCTCTTAGTAAGTTCCTCGAGCATTTTCATCATAGCAGGGCCAGTTGTCGAAGTTGTCACCTTATCTTTCAGGCACTGGCTCGGTATGACGAGTAGCCTCTTGCTCGACCCTATTTGGAGCCACATGCCGATTTTGCAACTGGGAAATAACGTTCTGTTGGGCTTGCAACATTTCAAATATGACTTGCAGACTAACACCTTCCTCTCCTCTTCCCTGGGTACCTCGACCATCGGTCCGGCCTTCTCTGCGTATGCTTCCATCGGGGTCCCCGCCTAAATATGCATTCAAAGCAACATGTGAACCGACATCGACCGGGTTGGCGGGCGGTTCTCCTCCGAGGTCAGCTTATGGAACCTCGATTCCTGGAGCGATAACATTCTCGTTCTCTCCGTGGAGTCCGAGACCGTTGTCACCATGTGTAGTTGTGTTTTGTGAGTTTGACATGATTTATCCTGAAAACAAAAATTCTTGACAAGAAATAAGCGTAAAATAGTGTGTTATTCCAGAATTAACACAAAAAAATCGCTATTATCCTTAGCCCCGCGGTGGGCGCCAAACCGTTTGCCTCGAAATAGAGTAACAATTAAGCTTGTAATGTGGTTATAAGGATATGCAATCTGATTAGATGTTAATTGATAAACAACCAAATAAATAAATGAATTAAATGACTCAAAAGGATCAAACCGGGTTGCAGCGATTAATCGTCCTTGAACTGGATTAGACTCGAGAACAATCACCAAGAACAGTAGAACAACAATAATATGAACAACACAAATATAAGAGTTAAAGGCGAGTAAAAGAGTGTTTGTATTTCTCAGCAGTGTAAGTAATAACTTGTGTATGATGATAGTTATAATAATGATGATCCGAATCCGCTTACAAATGAATAAGATTCCTCTTTATATAGTAGAGGAATCCTAAATAAGGTATGACTCTAATTGCGGAAGTAAAATACATGATTGATATTATTAACCGCCAATAGCTCTACTGGCTCCGATATCCTCGCTTTGATCGATGGCCGAACACGGATATTTCGGGATTCTGTTACTGCAGTGTCGAACTAGTTTGATCCTGTTTTATTTGGTCTATACATTTCTTGAACCCGAATTTACTTCAATACGAATTTGCTCTCGAGGTATACCATCGAGCCCATATGATCGGGTGTCTTGATTTTTACCGTATACAAATGCCATGGTGGTATCATAGTTGCCGAACTTCAACAAGTGAAAAATCTAGGACACTGATATGAATTTTCACTTTTCTTTTTACGTTCAAAATCCATACACCATCATGAATGACTATCCTTCAATGAATTTCGAACCTATAGCTATTTTTCAATTACAAATTTAAAAAATGACCATTTTTGGACTTTACCCAAAAGAATGTTCTACAATAATACGTGAAGATACTTTTTTCCACTATTTGTCAAGGGAGTTGTAATTTTTGCCCAAATACAAATCTCAATCCCTGCTTCAAATTTGCGCAACAGGTCGTTTTGCAAAAATCGTATAAACAGAGAGAGCATGCCCATTCATCAAGAATCTAGATCATGAAGTGCATAGCTATTTATGCTAAGGAGTGGACTAAAAGGTATTGTCAATTATATTGACACATGTTTTGTCTCAATGTAAAAAATAGGAGTTTGCAGAAATTCCATTATTATAGGCAGGATTGCATATGCTTATGATCATTTACTCTCTCGGCTTTCAACATTCACCTAATAAATACATGAGGAATACGAATGTGCAATTTATATCGTCTACTTCTTTGTACTGTCAGCTTAATTTAACCTACTTCTTTGTACTGTCAGCTTAATTTAACATGTGATATTAAGTTTATTACGTATAATTATTATTAAAATTTCTAATTGATTTTTAGATCTAATGACTTGATTGTGTTAATAATTTTTAAATTGTCAGTGATTATATCTTTTAAATTCATTAGTAAACTTGCTAATCCTTAAATAAAAAATATAAAAAGGACATTGAAAATCAAATGGTAGAATACTTGTCTGATTTAATAAATATATGGGAAAAGAGGTAATAAAAAAGAGTCTATTAATCTTCAACACCACAAGTCAAATAAATATGTTACTCTGCAGTAGAGGGTAAATATCACATCGCATTGGTACTCCAAAAAAGAGGAGGGAAACTTCCCATTTATAGGGTTTCGAGACGGCCAAATGTGAATTTAAAAGAGTTAATTTCCTCGAATGCCATGATAGCAAAGAATTTTGGTGAGATACAAGTGGAAATATCGGATTTAACATTTAAGCGTATATAAATACTGATAGTGAAATCTTTTTACATCATCAATATAATTTAAATTATATAGCAAATCACTTACTATTTTATTATAGGTTATGAATTAATAATTATTAAATAAAATTATTTGCAATTACCTTTTACATAATTTGATTTTTACCATCCGTGCATATATTTTAAGCTCGAACATATTTCTAAAGTATTTTTGGGAGTTATGTGTTTTCCCTCCATTCCATTTTCTCTAGTCTTTTGGTCACTCATCTTGAAATTCTTGGTCAACTTAAACTAGTTCTAAGAGATTAGAAGCCGCTACCTTTAGTCATGGACTACCTTTTCGTGTCTTTCGATACAGTACATGTTTACTCAAATGGAAATTAAATAATTTTTCTAAAGGAATGACAATAAAGGAAAGGGACACTTGATTGGAAAGCCTTAATTTGCGTTGCTGTGATTGGATTCCCCAAGCCCTATATAAAGGGTCATTTGTCAATGTTTCAATCAACGCCATAACTAACTCTAAACAAGCCATTTTATACTTTGAGCAAATAAAAAAAAAGTATAATGGCGTTTAGAGTGAAAGTTTCTGATTGCATTATTCTCTTCTTGTCCTTCTCATCATTCTTCTTCTCTTTGGGTACTGCCCAAGGGGTTTTCAACTATAGAGAAGCTCTTGAAAAGTCCATTTTGTTCTTTGAAGGACAAAGATCAGGAAAACTTCCCCCTAACCAGCGTGTCTCTTGGAGGGGTAGTTCGGGACTTTCAGATGGTTCACTTGCTAAAGTAAGTACAGTTTTTTTTTAGTATATAGTTTTGAGTTTCTTCATCACTTTTAACGTATTTTATTTGCTTTACTTTAAACGTATTTTATTTGATAGTCAGTAGAATGTCATTCATTAACCATACACAAAATGAGCTCTTTAATTATTTGAAATGCGCGTGTATGAAAATATCATTGCTTTCTTTCATGCTTGATATAAGTTCATAACAAACCATGATTATTCTCTTATAGAGATATTTATCCTCATTATTTCCCTGAGTGATTTTTCCAATATTATTTTGAAGTGAAGGATTGAAAAATAAGTGATACAATTTTGGCAGGTGGACTTAACTGGAGGCTATTATGATGCTGGAGACAATGTCAAGTTCAATTTCCCAATGGCATACACTACCACAATGCTCTCTTGGAACACACTCGAGTATGGCAAGAGAATGGGCTCCCAATTGCAAAATGCACGGGCCGCTATCCGTTGGGCCACCGATTACTTCCTCAAATGTGCAAATGCTGCGCCCAACAAGCTCTTCGTTGGTGTTGGTGACCCAAATGCTGATCATAAGTGTTGGGAAAGGCCTGAAGATATGGACACTGTTCGGAGCGTCTATTATGTCTCTCCCAGCAGTCCTGGCTCTGATGTGGCCGGAGAAATGGCCGCTGCTTTAGCTGCTGCTTCATTAGTTTTCCGGACAGTTGATCCGGTTTACTCCAAAAGGCTACTGGGAAATGCAGTGAAAGTATTTAGATTTGCAGTTCAATACAGAGGTTCCTATAGTGATTCACTAGGCTCTGCAGCTTGCCCATTCTACTGCTCATACTCTGGTTATAAGGTATGTATAATCCACTTCCCTTATTATTGGGCCAATTTATGGCTTAAAGTATTTCAAATACTAACTTGGTTCTATAGCTAAATGGGTTTCTTGCCCAACAACCTTGATGAGTAGGGTTTGATTACTTGGTTAAAAAAGGGGTGGATAATATGTGTATTCCTGCTAAGGGATATAAATATTTTGGCCGATTGGTAACTTGCCAAAAGATGGTTGGTCAAATTAAATTGGGCTATTTGACTTTGTAGGATGAGCTATATTGGGGAGCTGCATGGCTATTGAGAGCAACAAATGATATTTCATACTTAAACTTCATAAACACATTGGGAGCCAATGATGTACCAGACTTATTTAGCTGGGATAACAAGTATGCTGGTGCTCATGTTCTTATGGCAAGGGTACGTATTTGATCCAGATTATTTACATTAATAATTACCTTTATGTTTTGTATTTAAATTCTTTTTGGCTCTTTGGTTTGCTATTTATAACTTCATAATCAGTATGTGTCGCCTGAAATGGTTCTAAATGTTGTAGAGAAGCGTCGTTGGAAATGATAAAAGGTTTGATTCATTCAGACAACAGGCTGAAAACTTTGTTTGCAAAATACTACCCAACTCACCTTATACAAGCACCCAATATACAAAAGGTGAGGCAGGACTATTTTTTATTTTTTCTCTTTTCATTTTAATTGTTTTTGGGGCTGTATGAGTAGTATTTATTTATTTCCTTATCTATCACAGGGGGCCTAATTTACAAGCTACCTGAAGAAAATCTTCAATATGTGACATCCATCACATCTTTGCTCACCACTTATGCCAAATATATGGCAAGTAAAAAACACACTTTCAACTGTGGAAGCCTCTTGGTCACCGAAAAGACCATTAGAATACTTGCAAAAAGACAGGTAAACTTGACTCATTTAATAAACTGAACTAGTAAATTTTTTTATTTGAGTTTGATTAAGTCTTATCAACTGATGATGTAATACACTGAGTGGAATTTGACCTATTACAACAAGTCTATTTTTGCAATTTGTCGAGGTTGCTTATTTGTGGTGTGTTCTTTAATTATAGGTGGACTATATATTGGGTAACAATCCAATGAAAATGTCATACATGGTAGGCTATGGAACAAATTACCCTCGAAGAGTTCACCACAGAGGATCATCTTTACCTTCAATGGCAATGCATCCACAGTCATTTGGTTGTGATGGTGGATTTCAACCATACTATTATACAGCAAATGCCAACCCAAACATATTGGTTGGAGCAATTGTTGGAGGTCCTAATCAAAATGATTTCTTCCCAGATGAACGTACAGATTATAGTCATTCAGAGCCTGCTACTTATATTAATGCTGCCATTGTTGGACCTCTAGCATACTTTGATAGTTCCAAACGTTAGGGAAAATTAAAAGAGGGGGTTGTTTTACTTTTAAAATTTGTAAATATATCCCTAGATTATTGTCCAAAAACATATGGGCATGTGCCACCAAAAGTTAGCGGCTATGTAGGGATACTTTTAATATATATTTATTATAAGCCCTTCTCAAGTACTCTTTTTTTGATGTTTCAAATTTCTTTTGTTTTAGTTGGGTTGTTTTCTTATAAAAAGAAAAGACTACTAGACCTTATTAGGGTGAAGTACACAAATAGCCCTTAAATGGATGATATTAAATTTTTGTTCCCATTTGCTCCATGGGCAAAATTTCAAGTTTAATAAGTGTTGCTCCTCGGTTGTCGACCTTTAATTTTTGAACTTAAAATTCTGCATGTGGCAAGTGGAGGTCAAAAGTTAAAGAACATCCTGTAGACAATAAAATACGAGTCAAGAAAATAATCAAGACCGAAAAAAATATTGTAATAATTGTAGTATTTTATTTAAATAATTAATGTGTAACAATCTCTATAAATCTTCTTATTTTTCTTTTCTAAGGTAAATTTAAGGGCTCTTGAGCTACATCTTTAATTTATGCTTGTTTCCACGAAAGATGATCATGAATTCAAATAGCACAATATTTGCTTTACACTCATACTCCTTGAAACCTTGATTTGCTCTTTGTTTTTGAACTCGAACTTGAGTTTCTTAAACTTAAACTTGATTTCTTTAATCTTTTAGAGAAATTTGAGGCATTTGATCCACGAGCTTACTCTTGTTTCTTATTATGATTTCTGGTCTCTTTCTAAGTTATGAAAACTCATATTTGTAGTTGTGAGATGAAAAAGTTGTGATGATGACAAACTCTTTTTCTTTGATTTGATTGGTTGATTTGAATCACTGGCCAATCAGATTGAAGCAGTAACAATGTCGTATTTGATTGGCCAGAACATGTTACTTGTACAAGTGACGTTGTTTCATTAGACTTTTAATTTTATTTGGCATGCCTTGTCATTTTGACATGTGGCATGACCATATCGGCTCTTTCGCTTGACTTGGTGTGCCATGCCATTTGACACGTGGCACCATATTAGGCCTCTAGAAAAATGACATCTTGGGCTTGGACTCATCACTTGTTGCCAATTAAATTGGCTAGCCCAATAAATTTGAACTTATTTATTTAACTCATATATATTGGACTTATATAATTAATCAAATTATATTAGCCCATAATACTTATTTGGACTAATATGTCTTGACTTAAATTATAATTCAAATTATTTTATAAATTCAAATCTAACAGTATATAAATACCTACAAATGCCCCTACTTCAAGAATTGTCGGGGTATAAATTTTAACCACTAGACTTGAACTATTTAATGAAGACAACATATCCTTTATTTAAATTTTTAGAAAAAAATTGACACTGTATAACCGCTCTAAGAATAACAACCGAAAAAGTATATTCTGTATGTTATATACAAAAATTATACAAATTTCTGGCGCAGGTTAAAAGTTAAAAAAGCGCTATTTTTAACGTAACTTCTTAAGTCCATATGACTATACTAGATGGATAGGCCCATGCAAGCCCGGGCCCAACATTTTATATTATACTGTGTTTCATTTTGTCAAAACCCAAGCACAAGGAATAATTGTATTTACCGAGACGTTTTATTAGTAAAAAATTGCCAGTGGTGTTTATGTACACGTTATTATGATCTTCTTTAATCTCATGTAATGCAATGGTTGCGAACCAGATTATGTGTCTGGTTTTTTACTATGTGCAAATCTTTAATTAAACACAAATTGTAATTTAGTGGGATTATAGGAGCAGGAAGTTCTAATTCCTGATTTTTCCACAGATAATGGGTAACCCATAAATCCATACTCAGGCTGCTAGCATTTGATGAATAGTTCTTATCCAAATGATTATCACTCCTGTTATAACTTTCTTTTCTTGGAAAATAAAATTATCACTAATTCATGAGAGAGGTCTCACTTTTTATAAGCACAACTAATGCATGAGAGAGTACATTGTCATCAAATAATACTAAGAAGCATATACAGACATCATAGACTATTTTTTGGTGGAAATAAAAAGTTTAATTAATCACCACGAAACAAATATATTACATCCATAAAACAGTCACCAAAATCTCATAACAGAACCCATCCTAAGAATCTCTATCTCCTTTCCTCTTCATTTATCTATACATTTTGAATCTATACAACTTCACTTTGTCTGTTTGTACAAGACTTCTATCCAGTTTGTGCCATTGCTATGTTTCCTCTCTTTATAACATTAATGCATTTATATTTACACTCGTACTTGATCTGTACCAATATCTTCTGTGGCCTTGGCACTTTTTGCAACCATAGAGCTTCATTTGGCCTTCCATATGTGATATACCACAACTCAAATGCTCTGCCTATCTGTCATGTAGTTGCTCTAGCCATCCTGTGCCACAACTATTTACTTCTATGTTATGCCCATCCCAAGCCACAACAAAACACCTTCTAAACACAGTCCGGTAACTTACAAAGAGTTACACTCAAACTTCTAACGTATATTAGAAACTAAAAATTCCGAGCACATATCAGAAGTTATAAAAGAGAAAAAAATGTGATTACCTGTCGTTAGCTGAAACCATAATGTTGACACCATTAGCACAATAAACATACACTCATACTCCTTGACGTGTTCTTTTCTAAGACTTACCCTTTTAAGGATGAGGCAGAAAACTCCAAAGAACTGAGTGTGTTGTAGATAGATAGAACAAATCCAGAAGTTAGGAATTTATAGTAAAAAAATTAAAAATAAAACAAAGGTATACATGATAGTGAATAGATGAAGAAAATAGAGAAGGAAATCACAAACGAAAACAGAGGAAGCAGTGTAAGATGAAGATGACACCACATAAAACAACGCATGTGGGGGAAAAATTTGCTGAGCACGCACACATCAAAACGGGAAGAAAAGGGGGCAGCTGTGTCTAATGTTGTAAGCTTAGGTGGCCCCAAAGATTTTTCCTAATTTTTTAAGCACTCCTATTGGGTATTAGGGGAAAAATAGAAATCACTAATGAAGAATACAGAAAAATAAAGCAGAAATGATACCCAAATATATAGAAGATAGAAACGTAATTAACAGAAAGAGAGTTAGCACATGTCGCGTGCTGAAGATCTTCAAGAACCTCTTCCACAAAAGGTGCTGTTGAACTTTCCAAAGCTTTGTTTTTCTTGTTTAAACTATGAACTTCATTCTGTAATAGCTGTGAGCATAGTGCATACATCATCATTATCTTTTACAAAAACTTCATTTTGAAAAGGCAGGCACGACACAGTAAATTCATGTCTGTAAAAGCAAGTGCTAAAGTTTACTAACAGTTGTCTTGAGATATGGAATTTTCTAACAGAAAGAGGTTGCCCCATATTAAAGATACAAAACTCTCTGTTTGCATTTCTACATATAAAAGTGTCACATAGTTTAAGAATAACACCTTGTGTTATTGATACTTATAAGTATCTCGTTGCGCCTCCTTGTTAGACAAGAAATCTTTTCATCCAAATGTTTGAGATAGGTCTCTGGATCAGCTAAAAACAAAGACAAGAATTCAACGAAAATTATAAAAGCAATAAGAATAAAAGTCAATCACGATTTCATCACTACTTAACCAACCTAGAGAAAGTTTTCTGTATGTGTTTCATATGTTTGTTTTTATCCAAAACAAGTGATATCATTGAAAGTTCTAAATTTAGTTTTAAGCTCATATTTAGAGTAGTAAATTAGAGGATCGTAATATATATTAAAAAAGGATGTGAAAGCAAGTAATTTGACAGTTGGGAAAAAATGAATTACCAAAAAAATAAGAAACATGTTATAATGCTATGAAAAGCCTCTATACTCTAACATAAATACCTTAAACTCTCATGAAGCCATCAATTTCAAATTGCAGTCTATATGAAGTTTTCAACGCACTTTCAACTTCCGTACTTGTTTCCTGAATGTCGCTTCAATTTCTTTGTTAACCTGAAATTATTTCATTGAATAAGCTACTTAGTTTATACTTTGTCATTCACCTAATACATACAAACACATAGAGACATACACACATATACATGTATAAACACACACACACACACAAAAATACAGTGAATGAGATAAAACTGCGTGAAAACACCTGATGAAGCATATCCTTGAGCAAAGACATCTAACACAGAATTGCAGCTGGGTGTTCCATTGCTTCAGTTCTTGTTCCTTCCTTTGTGTTTTGTGGACGCTCTCTTAATTTTCCACTCTTTTAAGAGATGACACAGGAGAAGCCGTAACCAACGGGGTTCACAAAATTTTGAGATTTAAAATTTTCATTTACAACTAATGCACATAAAAGGCCAATTTGCAACACGTACTATCTGTTGGTACTGATGCTGCATATTAAGAAATTTTTCTTGTATAGTATTTTCTTTCAAGTATGCGAAAGAGATCAATTACACCTATTCAAGAAAACAAAGGAATGATATGCACAGAATATTATAGAATTTTTTAATTAAGCTAAAGAGATCAATTGCACCTATTTAGGAAGCTCGTTAATGAAAATTTAGCCTTAGTAATCTATAAATATCAAAATTGCAAGTGAAGATACACCCATAAGTACAAAATATTCAGCAAAAGTCCAGTCTTGTAAAGAGCTAACCATATCATCAAAACTGAAAAATCTGCGAGCTACAAATCTTGAGCAGTACCACTAAGCCCCAGATAACATATGAAGATATAATAAAGGAAGAAAAATTCAATACTGAAAGAAGACATTGCCTAAGGAAGCAGACGAATAGAATTTCAATAAGGAAGGATAATGTTTTCTGATCTAGTCTATTAATCAACACTTGCTGTTCATATTTTTGAAATCTACGCTATTGTAAAGTTAGTAGCTATTTCATATTTGGTACAATTGATTTAGATCATTTCATCTAGTTGTGCGAATCAGGAATGCCATTTCAAATTTCCGTTGATTTCAATGTTTAACTGGTCAACCAATGAAAAAGTTGTCTTTCAAGCCAACACTCGTCGAAACTAGGTGTTGATGGGTGTCCCAAAAAAGCCTAAATTCCTATTTGTGATATAGGTACCCAAAAATATTCAAAACAAGAAGACCTAAGAAGGTAGGTAGACCTTAATATGACGTGAATAGCAAGTATTAGCTGCATATCCTGTGTATCAATAGAGAACGTCCGCTGCATCTCTTGTTGTATGTAATAATGAGAGAAGATATTATTTTTAGCTAGTCTATAGTAGCAGCAACTGTTAAGTCCATCCATTCAAGAAGAAAATTACTTACCTGATAGCTAGTGTTGCCCCAAATTGTGTCATACCTTGGCTTCTGATAGTACAACGGTCAATTTATAAGACAAAAACTGCCTGAATGATTTCTTCGTATACTACATTGTGTGTTGTATGATCGTTATTGCTATCAAATGTTGGCGGTCGGATCAACAACTTCACAGAATTTGAGTTTTTTGCTCGGGATAAAGCAACATAAAGTTGACCGTGCGAAAAAATAGGCTCTCGTAAATAAATTCCAACAAAATCTAACGTTTGACCTTGAGCTTTATTTATAGTCATAGTAAAACATAATCTAATAGGAAATTGTGTTCTTTTGAAAGGAATAAGTAGTTTTTCATCTTGTGATGATAACAACAATATTCTCGGAATAAATACATGTGTGTTTTTAAATCCCCGCTTGCAATTTTAGCACTTACATTATTCTTTTCAAAATTACAACATACAAGTCGTGTACCATTACATAAGCCTTCGCATGGATTTAAATTTCACAATAACATAACTGGACAACTTTTTTTCAAAGTTAATTCATGCGGAGGTAAACCAGCAGGGTGTAAGCTATGCAAAAAATCTTCATATTGACTTTGATCATTCATTTAAGTAGTTTCATCAAATGCAACATATGTCCTAGAATCACCCAATAATTGAGTTACGAGCATATCATTTATTTCATCAATGAAGTCATTTTTTGTTGTCAGAATAACACGAGAAGTGGTAGAAGACATATCACAAGGAGATGCATAAAAATCTGGATCAGTAACTCTAAATAAAATATTCAACGATTCTTTTTCACTAATTAAAGGAACAATGAAACAATTAGGCATTTCAATGTTACCTTGGCAATTTGTTTTTTCTTTTCCGCTCCCTATTTTCATCAAATATTCACAAAAAGTAGGATCTGTTCTCGCTCGCATATTTACTGAATATCGTAATTTTTTGAGTTGATTCCAAATATTAGAACAAACTTTCTTGTATGAAGTCCTCCTTTTTTTCACTACGAACAACTAGAAGAGTTTGTCTGAAATCACCACAAAAAAACAACTTTTTCACCAAATAGTATCTTCGTATCCATTAGATCTTTCAATAGTAAATCAAAAGCCTCTATCAATTCTTTTTGGGCCATTGATACTTCATCCCATACGATTAATTTGGCATCTTGTATCAATAATGCATGCAAACTCTTTTTACTAATATTACATGGGAATTGACCATCAATATCAATAGGAATTTTAAAACGAGAGTGAGAAGTTCGTCCTTCGGGAAGAATTGAAGCTGCAACACCAGAGGTTGCTGTTGCTAAAGCTACAAATCCTTTTGATCGTATAGCAGCAAGTAATGCATAATACAAAAAAGTTTTTCCTGCTCATCCAGGACCATCTATAAAAAAAATCTAGGTTTATTTTTAAATATTCTAAATTCATTTATGTCATAACCCATTGAATGCAAAATATCATTAATATGGTTTAAAGTCATATGCCGAATCTGTTTCTTGTACAAATTTTGCATAATCTTAAAGTCTTCAGATGTAGAATCTTCAAATTGGTCCCAAAGTTCTTTCGAATTAGCAAACGTAGCACATAAATGTCTTAAACTATAAGGCATCTGATATCTTACAACTTCTGACGTACATTCAACCAAGTTATTGCCGCATTGTAATAATTTTTTTTTCCTGCGCCTTCTCTAAATGTACTGCAACATACTCCATTTACAATTAGCAAATGTTGATATGATTTTGATCCTCTAATATTCATTAATAACAATCAAAGATAGTATCTTTTCTCCTATGTAGGATGAAATGTCACAATATGTCCAATAACAGTACCCCATTGTCGATGTGTCCACATATTATATTGTTTGGACCATACAAAATATTTTGGAAATTCCTTGTAAAGTAACTTTAGATTCTTAGCATTTTTGTTTTCTCTGTTCATCAAAAACAATACTGTCAACATTATTTTTCTAATCATGGAATTACTTACAATTGCATTTATGGTCTCTGTGGTCTTAAAAGAGACAAATTGTTGTCCTTCAAGATGTAGCTGAAGATGGTAAATAGCTGGGCTCATTTCGCTTAGGGAAAAATCAAATAAACGCCAAGTTTCCTCCGGCGGCGAAACCCATCTAGCGGATTGATATTGTTTGATCTCATATATTTCACTATTTGAATCATCAACCAGTACGAAAAAAGCAATTTTATCATATTCCATGCATATATATTTATAAATATATTTGACAACTCTAATATCAAAACAAACTTCAAAATTAATATGACAATTAAATTTGCTCAGTATATATGGATTGTAAGGAACCACCCAGGAGTTATAAAGAAGTTGGCCTCTAATATTTTCAACTTTGCCGGTATTTCGTCTTTGATATATCGGACACCTATTTTTTCCCTTTGATGTGTGATAAAAAAATTCCTTTGGGTATCCAAACTTATAATATCCCTTCTTTTTTTTTTTTTCTGTACAAGGACATTTAGGATTTAAGCTATCACAAGGTCCATGGATCATATGTTTAGTAACAAGTGTATACAAGTAATCATTCATATCACGATCAGGCAATTCAGCACAAACAATTTTTTCATAAGCTTCTGGAGTTAACAATTTATATTCGTTGTTGAGTATGATAAGAAAAAGGAGCATATGGAAGATCGCACTTCTAAAATTCAGTCGTGTACATAAAAGCATCAACTCTTCCAAATATGTTCCTCTTTAGTATATCTGTTTTCATCTCTTCTACCTTTGCTCTAAACACCCGACTAACTAAATCAGGCCGATTTTGTATCTCATCTATTGCAAATAAATGTTCTTCTATTTCAGGCCAAGATGGATTACATGTCATTATAAAAAATATATTAGGTTTTCCAAAATATTGCACTAACGCAATGTAACGACCCGGCCGGTCGTTCCGTGAGATTAGCCCCGTTTCCCTCATTTATGACTTGTCATATGTTGCTTAGCCTATTTATGTTGTGTTGGATCGGTTGGTTCAGTTTCGGAGTGGTCGTAGTGAGAACTGAGACACTTAGTCTCTTAAACTAGCTTAATAGTTGGAAAAGTCAACTGGGAGTTGACTTATTAAAAAATGACCTCGGAATGTGGATTTTATGGCTTGGATAGCTTCGTTAGGTGATTTGGGACTTAGGAGTGTGTTCGGAATGAAGTTTTCATATCCGGTGTAGAATTAGACTTGAATTGGCGAAAATTAGTTTTTCGCGATTTCCGGTCGGCAGTGGAAAATCAGCTATCGAGGTCGGAATGGAATTTCGAAAGTTGGATCAGATTTGTAATGTCATTTCGGATATGTGTGCAAATTTTCAGGTCAATCGGATGTGTTTTGGTTGGTTTCGGCATCATTGGCGAAATTTAGAAGTTTCAAAGTTTATAGGCTTGATATTGATGTGATTTTGGTGTTTTTGCATTATTTTTAGTGTTTCGAAGGCTCAAATAAGTTTGAATGAGGTTACGAGATGTGTTGGTATGTTGTTTGGGTCTCCGAGGGGCTCGGGATTGATTTTGGATGGTTAACAGAGGTTTGGACTTAGGGATTTGCAGCAAAATAGCTGCTGGTGTTAATTTATTGGTGTGGCCGCACCTGCGGATGGGGAGCCGCAGGTGTGATGGCCGCTGGTGCGATGGCCACAGGTGAGAAGTTCCTTGCGCAGGTGCGAAAAGAGGCCAGACATGAGGAATCCGCAGGTGCAAAGTTTGGACTGTTAGTGGAATTTTGCAAGTGCGCATCTGCGGGTCTGCAAGTGTGAGGAATTGTCCGCAGGTGCAAATTATCTGGACAAAAAATATAAATAGGTGCCTCTGCAAAATTTTGGACATTTCTTCCATTGTTGCATGCGAGTTGAGCTGGTTTGAGAGCAAATTGAAGGAGGAATTCGAGGGTCTTCAGTGGAGGTAAGTTTCCTGGATTAAAAACTCATTTCTATGTTATTTTGTGACGGATTAGGCTTGAAGTTTGAGGAATTTAAAGTAGGAAAGTTGGGAAAAATGGGAGGAAGTTTGGAAAATTCTTTTGGTGATTTGGGCGGGCAATTATGGTCCGATTGTGGTGTTCTTGGTATGTGTAGAATCGTGGGAGGATGAGAATTCTAGTGATATAAATTTTATAGAATTTCGAGACGTGGGCCCGGGGCTCGGGGTTCGGGTTTGGCCAAATTTTGAGAATTTTGTATAACTTGATCGATTGGGTTGTTCCTTTAGCGTATATTGGATGATGTTAATCTAGTTTTTGTTAGATTCGGAGCAATCGAGAGCCGATTTGAGGGGCAAGAGCATCACAGATTAGTATTGTGGCCCGGTAGAGGTAAGTAATGGCTATAAATCTTGTCCTGAGGGTATGAAACCCCGGACTTCATATTTTTCACTGTTTTTAGAATGGCGCACATGTCGGATGACGAGTATGTGGGGCGCACTGATTTTTGGATTGGACTTGGTCCTCTCCGCGGTAACTATTGAGTTGCGTATTTTTACTCTAAACCATATGTTAAATTGTGTTCTAAAAACTATTGCTATATTTGGGCTATAAGTCATGTTTGGGGCCTTGTGCCGACTTGTTTGGACCCCTTGGGGGCTTTTTACTGATATTTCCTCACTGTTGATTTATGATTTACACTCAATCATATTGTTCTTAACTGTTTTCAAAACTCAACCTTATTTACACTGTTTTGAGATATAAAATGATGCTTTTGGGTCGAGTACCCCGTTTTACTGATACGCCCAAGGGGCTTTTGAGAGTTTCTGACTGAGTGAGGCCGAGGGCATGATTGTGAGGATATGATACGTACTGAGTGCGGCGTATCATACTGTACACACCCCTAGTGAGCGCAAGTACCTACTGAGTGCGAGTGCCGAATGCCGAGTGACGATTGACGAGTGACTGGGAGGCATGAGTGACAGTAAGATTTCCCGAGGGGATGATACTGAGTGGCTGTGAGGTGATGAGTGATGTTCTACTTGAGGGGCGATTTATGATACATGTTCTGCCCGAGGGGCTATTTATGACTTATTTCATTTTATACTAAATTCTTCAGGTATTTTTATTACTGAAATTGTTCAAAAACACATTGTTTTCAAAGGATTTTACAGAAGTTGGCTTTTAAGGCATGTTGATTTCGTACATATATATGTATATATTGTTGAAAAGAAAGGGTGTGCATATTGTGAACTGATGAATTAATTTTTATGTGTATCTTGCCGCTTAGACTTGATTTATTTTCATTACTACTGAGTTGGTGTACTCACATTACTCCCTGCACCCCTGTGTGCAGATACAGGTGCTGTTACCGAGCATTAGCCATTTATTCCATGCTAAGCCGAAGTTCGTGACATAGAGGTACCTGTTCGGCGTCCGCAGCATCTCTGTTTTCCCTTCTTATGTTGTACCTAGTTATTCGCTCGAAGGTTTTGTATTATAATAGTAGACTTTTTGGTATATTTTTTAGACGCTCATGACATGTTGACTCCGGATTTTGGGGATGGTTTAGTCTACTTAGTTGTTTATTTTGCCTAATGGATTCAGTAATTCTATATACTTTTATGAAATGTTGAAATTAGTTGGGATTTTGGAAAGAAACTGTAAATATGTGATTGTTGGCTAGCCTAGTTTCACGATAGGCGCCATCACGACCGGTTTAGGATTTGGGGTCGTGACAAGTTGGTATCAGAGCCTAGGTTACATAGGAGATGCAGAGCAGATATCCTCACATATTCGAGACTCCAGTATGTTTCTAGACCCGTTCGAGGACGAACATTTGTTTTAGAGGGGGAGGATGTAACGACCTGGCCGGTCATTTCGTGAGATTAGCCTCGTTTCTCCCATTTATGCCTTATCATATGCTGCTTAGCCTATTTATGTTGTGTTGGGTCAGTTGGTTCAGTTTCGGAGTTGTCGTAGTGAGAACTGAGACACTTATTCTCTTAAACTAACTTAATAGTTGGAAAAGTCAACTAGGAGTTGACTTATTGGAAAACGACCTCGAATGTGGATTTTATGGCTCAGATAGCTTCATTAGGTGATTTGGGAATTAAGACTGTGTTCGGAATGAATTTTTGATGTCTGGTGTACTGCAACATACTCCATTTACAGTTAACAAATGTTGATATGATTTTGATCCTCTAATATTCATTAATAACAATCGAAGATAGTATCTTTCCCCCTATGTAGGATGACATGTCACTATACGTCCAATAACAGTACCCCATTGTCGATGTGTCCACATCCTATATTGTTTGGACCATACAAAATATTTTGGAAATTCCTTGTAAAGTAACTTTAGATTCTTAGCATCTTTGTTTTCTCTGTTCATCAAAAACAATTCTGTCAACATTGTTCTTCTAATCATGGGATTACTTACAATTGCATTTATGGTTTCTGTGGTCTTAAAAGAGAAAAATTGTTGTCCTTCAAGATGTAGCTGAAGATGGTAAATAGCTGGGCTCATTTTGCTTATGGGAAAATCAAATAAACGCCAAGTTGCCTCCGGCGGCGAAACCCATCTAGCGGATTGATATTGTTTGATCTCATCTATATCACTATTTGGATCATCAACATGTATGAAAAAAGCAATTTTATCATATTCCTTGAAAATACATTTATAAATATATTTGACAGCTCTAATATCAAAACAAACTTCAAAATTAATATGAAAATTAAATTTGCTCAGTAGATATGGATTGTAAGGAACCACCCAGGAGTTACCAAGAAGTTGGCCTCTAATATTTTCAACTTTACCGGTATTTCGTCTTTGATATATTGGAGACCTATTTTTTCCCTTTGATTTGTGATCATCAAATTCCTTTGGGTATTCAAAATTATAATATCCTTTTTTTTCTATACAAGGACATTTAGGATTTAAGCTATCACAAGGTCCATGCATCATATGTTTAGTAACAAGTGTATACAAGTAATCATTCGTATCACGATCAGGCAATTCAGCACAAACAATTTTATCATAAGCTTCTGGAGTTAACAATTTATATTTGTTGTTGAGTATGATAAGAAAATGAGCATATGGAAGACCGCACTTCTGAAATTTCAGTAGTGTACATAAAAGCATCAACTCTTCCAAATATGTTCCTCTTTAGTATATCTGTTTTCACCTCTTCTACCTTTGCTCTAAACACTTGACTAACAAAATCAGGCCGATTTTGTATCTCATCTGTTGCCAATAAATGTATTTTAGGCCAAGTTGGATTACATGTCACTGTCAAAAATATATCAGGTTTTCCAAAATGTCGCACTAACGCAATGTAACGACCCGGCCGGTCGTTCCGTGAGATTAGCCTTGTTTCCCCCATTTCTGCCTTATCATAAATTTCTTAGCCTATTTATGTTGTGTTGGGTCGGTTGGTTCAGTTTTAGAGTGGTCGTAGTGAGAACTGAGACACTGAGTCTCTTAAACTAGCTTAATAGTTGGAAAAGTCAACTAGGAGTTGACTTATTGGAAAACAACCTCGGAATGTGGATTTTATGGCTCGGATAGCTTCGTTAGGTGATTTGAGACTTAGGAGTGTGTTCGAAATGAAGTTTTGATGTCCGGTGTAGAATTAGGCTTGAATTGGCGAAAGTTAATTTTTGGCGATTTTCGATCGGCAGTGAAAGTCGGCTATCGGGGTCGGAATAGAATTCCGGAAGTTGGAGCAGGTTCGTAATGTCATTTCGGATATGTGTGCAAATTTTCAGGTCAATCAGATTTGTTTTGGTTGGTTTCGGAATCATTGGCAAAATTTAGAAGTTTCAAAGTTTATAGGCTTGAATTTGATGTGATTTTTGTGTTTTTGTGTTGTTTTTAGTGTTTTGAAGGCTCGAATAAGTTCGAATGAGGTTACAGGATGTGTTGGTATGTTGGTTGGGGCCCCGAGGGGCTCGGGATTGATTTCGGATGGCTAACGGAGGTTTGGACTTAGGGATTTGCAGCAAAATAGCTGCTGATGTTAATTTACTGGTGTGGCCGCACCTGTGGATGGGGAGCCACAGGTGCAATGGCTAGAGGTGCGAAGTTCCTTGCGCAGGTGCGAAAAGAGGCCAGGCAGGAAAAATCTGCAAGTGCGAAGCATGGGCCGCACCTGCGAAGCTGCATGTGCAGAAAAGGACTCGCAGGTGCGAAGTTTGGACTGTTAGTGGGATTTCGCAGGTGTGCACCTGGGACTGCAGGTGCGAGGAATTGTCTGCAGGTGTAAATTATCTGGACAGAAAATATAAATAGGTGCCTCCGCGAAATTTTGGACATTTCTTCCTTTGTTGAATGCGGGTTGAGCTGGTTTGGGAGGAAATTGAAAGAAGAATTCGAGGGTCTTCAGTGGAGGTAAGTTTCCCGGATTAAAAACTCGTTTCTACGTTATTTTGAGACGGATTAGGCTTGAAATTTGAGGAATTTAAAGTAGAAATGTTAGGAAAAATGGGATGAAGCTTGGAAAATTCTTTTGGTGATTTGAGCGGGCAATTTTGGTCCGATTGTAGTGTTCTTGGTATGTGTAGAATCATATGAGGATGAGGATTCTAGTGATGTAAATTTTATAGAATTCTGAGACATGGGCCCGGGGCTCGGGTTTGGTCGAATTTCGAGAATTTTGTATAAATTGATAGTTTTCGATTGGGTTTTGTTCCTTTAGCGTATATTGATGATGTTAATCTGGTTTTGGTTAGATTCGAAGCAATCGGGAGCCGATTTGAGGGGCAAGAGCATCGCGGATTAGTATTGTGGCCCGGTAGAGGTAAGTAATGGTTATAAATCTTGTCCTGAGGGTATGAAACCCCGGACTTCATATTTCTCACTGTTTTTAGAATGGTGCACATGTCAAATGACGAGTATGTGGCGCACATTGATTTTTGGATTGAACTAGGTCCTCTCCGCGGCAACTATTGAGTTGCGTATTTTTACTCTAAATTATATTTTAATTTTTTTTTGAAAAACTATTGCTATATTTGTGCTATAAGCCATGTTTAGGGCCTTGTGCCGACTTGTTTGGACCCCTTGGGGGCTTTTTACTGCTATTTCCTCACTATTGATTTATGATTTACACTCAGCCATATTGTGCTTAACTGTTTTCAGGACTCAACCTTATTTACACTGTTTTGAGATATAAAATGATGCTTTTGGGTCGAGTACCCCGTTTTACTGATACGTCCGAGAGGCTTTTGAGAGTTTCTGACTGAGTGAGGCCGAGGACCTGATTGTGAGGATATGATACGCCACGAGGTGGCTTGATATTAGCGCTTGGGCTGAAGGAACCCCTCCAGAATCTTTGCACACCCCCAGTGAGCGCAGGTACCTATTGAGTGCGAGTGCCGAGTGCTGAGTGACGAGTGACTAGGAGCAATGAGTGACAATGAGCTTGCCCGAGGGATGATACTGAGTGGCTGTGAGGTGCTGAGTGATGCTCTGCCCGAGGGGAGATTTATGATACATGTTCTGCCCGAGGGATTATTTATGACTTATTTCATTTTACACTAAATTATTCAGGTATTTTTATTACTGAAATTGTTGGAAAACACATTTGTTTCAAAGGATTTTACTGAAGTTGTGTTTTAATGCATGTTGATTTCGTACATATATATGTATATATTATTGAAAAGAAAGGCTGTGCATATTGTGAACTGATGAATTGATTTTTATGTGTTTCTTGCCGCTTAGACTTAATTTATTTTCATTACTACTGAGTTGGCGTACTCACATTACTCCCTACACCCCTGTGTGCAGATACAAGTGCTGATACCAAGCGTTAGCCATCTATTCCGTGTAGAGCCTAAATTCGGGACATAGAGGTAGCTGTTCGGCGTCCGCAACATCTCTGCTTTCCCTTCTTATGTTGTACCTAGTTATTCGTTCGGAGGTTTTGTATTATAATAGTAGACTTTTTGGTATATTTCTTAGATGCTCATGACATGTTGACTCTGGATTTTGGGGATGGTTTAGACTGTTTAGCTATTTATTTTGCCTAATGGATTCAGTAATTCTATATACTTTTATGAAATGTTGAAATTAGTTGGGATTTTGGAAAGAAACTGTAAATATGTGATTGTTGGCTAGCCTAATTCCACGATAGGTGCCATCACGTCCGGTTTAAGATATGGGGTTGTTTGGTTGATTTCCCAATGCACACGCAAGTGTACGTGGTCGACAGGTAATATAGGATTTTAAGT
>ML335386.1:3148-56374 GCA_005239505.1 Nicotiana paniculata | reverse complement strand
GGCCTATTGTATCATTGTTAAGTGATGTGAATAATATATTTTCCCGTGCATTCTCACACATCTATATATATATATATATATGTATATATATATATATATATGTATATATATATATATATGGGGCCTATTGTATCATTGTTAAGTGATGTGAATAATATATTTTCCCGTGCATTCTCACACATCTATATATATATATATATATGTATATATATATATATATATGTATATATATATATATATGGGGCCTATTGTATCATTGTTAAGTGATGTGAATAATATATTTTCCCGTGCATTCTCACACATCTGAATACATAAATTATATTAATAAAAAAAATTATATGAATACATTCATGGAATATAGAGAGACAATGAATAAAATGAAATGCATGGAATACAACGAGATACAATGAAAAAAGACAATGAATACTATGAAATACATGGAAATACAGCGAGATACATTGAAATATACTTTAAAAAAAGGTAACAGAATCTTCAAGCTGCTCAGCCCCAAACTCTGTCGTCTTTGTTCAAGAACAACCTTAATGTCGTCTCGTCGAGTTGAAGCCCTAACCAAACATCTTTTGCAGCACAAATATTGTTTCATCGTCTTGTTCGTCATCGTTTTCGATGTCTTCCATTCCAATCACTTCTTATAATTCCAACACAAGGAACTACCGTTCGAGATAAAAAATTGACGAGTATGATCATGAAAAGCTGTAATGGAGTTGGTGAGAGGCAAGATTTGTCTTCCATGACCAGATTTCATTGCAACCAACGGCCATTAGAATGGGGTGGATCTTTCTCTCTAGGGCTTTAGTAACCAACGCCAGCAGAACATCTGTCGCCTCTAGCGGTGCTTCAGTGGCCATTGATTTTTGCCTCAACCTTCTATGCCGATTTTTCACGAATGGAGAGGCGTAATGGAATTGTTGGAAAGAGAATCGGGTTATGGAGCTGGAGTTTTATTTAGAGAAAAATAATACAAATAGTATTTTATGGCTTAAGGGTAGGAGGTAACCATAAATAGATATTTCGCTATAAAAATCAAAAGGTAGATATCGAATATAATTTTATAAAAGGGTATTTATTTAAAATAAATAAAGTATCAACCTTTGGTATAGGAGGTAAAAATTCCAAACTAAATAGTTTAGGCATGGATATTAAAGGGTAAATAGTTTGGGCATAATGGGTATAAAGTGAGATTTTCCCAATTAAATTGGACGTATGAAGATGACATGTTACTTTAGGGTAAAAATTGTGTGGGGTAGCCACTTTTTAAAGTGTTATTTACTTTTTATCCAACATTTTTAATGCTAAGCAATAGTAGTCACTAGTCTATTAAAATTAATATGAAAAAACAGTGTTACCCTTTCCTTCCCCAACGGAAATACGCCATTTCTGATTCTGTACAACAGAGCAGTAGCAACATGACAAAATTTCGTACAACTACTTGACTAGTGTTTATGAATCATTCGACTGGTTTAGGATGTAGTGGATGACATTGCTGAACATGACAAAAATGTTGGTTTTTTGAATCCTCAGTTCTCAATAAGTTTCCTCAATTAGTATAGAGTTGGACTGATACATTTTTTCATGTTCATGGTATTTTGGTATTCTCCAGGAAGTTATAAAAATGCACAACTACTTGACTAGTGTTTATGAAGAAGGAGATGCTAGATCAGCACTTAACGCTATGGTGTACTTCTCTTATATATCTAGACTTCAAGCTAACAACGATTCTTCATATCCGAATTTGAAGAACAAATTATCATATTCGAAAATATTAAGTGTTGAACCTTCAGACATAAAAATGTAAACCACTTCTCAAAAGAATTATGTTATGTATTTTGATTTTGCGCACCAAAGGCCATACGAACCACTATATTTGAAGAGCAAGACATAAACTAAAGTTAAGGACACTTGGTTCTGAACTTAGACTAACAAGCTCAAAAGTTAAGGACAATAGGTCCTGAACTTACAGTTATAAGTTCAAAAGTTAAGGAAAATAGCTCCTGAAGTTTGAGTTCCAAGTTCAAAAGTTAAGGACACGTGGTCCTAAACTTAGACTAACAAGTTTAAAAGTTAAGGACAGACAGTCCTTAACTTACAGTTACAAGATCAAAAGTTAAGGACAATAGGTCCTTAACTTTGACTTACAAGTTCAAAAGTTAAGGGCGTTTGGTCCTGAAGTTTGAGTTCCAAGTTCAAAAGTTAAGGACATGAAGTCCTGAAGTTAAGTTCAAAAGTTAAGGACATGTAGTCCTGAAGTTAAGTTCAAAAGTTAAGGACATGTAGTCCTGAAATCCTGAAGTTAAGTTCAAAAATTAAGGACATGAGCAGAAGAGTATTTTTCGTCCGGGCAGTTAAAGTTTATTAAAATAGTGGCTAAAAACTAAAGACATTTTAAACAGTGACTTAAAAGTAAATAGATGTGTTATTAGTGACTAACCTTACACTTCCCCCGACTTTAGGAGTGAGATGTCCCAGCCCAACCTTTCTTATTAGGCTGAGTATTGGGCTTTCATTATTTTGTGCAACAGTATGCTCCATCCCAATTATTATAGTGGTCTTTTTCAATAGCAATAACCACATGTTTCAGTAAAAAAGGTGCAATAAACTTATATAAACATTCAAAAACAATTTAAACAAAGCAACCTAAAAGAAAAGTTAATGAGGGGATTAAGTTGTTGACAGAAAAAAATCATGGGATTAAGAAGAGAAACTCTAGGGATTAAGTTCTCAGACCTCTGTGCTTAATCCGAGGTCCCTACATTGTTTTTTCACCTTAACACTATTCTAATCTTAACTTAGTCCTCAAAAATAATTAGCCAGTACATATTAGTCCAAACTTTTTTTATGCTAGTTGAGGAAAGTCCCATGTTTTTCTCGTCTTCTATACGATGGCAAATTGGCAATTGATAAGTTAGCTGACCGTGGACCTCAAGTCCGGGGGGGGGGGGGGGGGGGGGAGAGGGGAGGAGGGGTTGGGCCGGTGGATAAAAAGCCCAATCAAATTGGTTAAAATCACTTTTGGGTTTAACTATGAGCCTAGATACTGAAATGGGCTAAAACTAATAAATAGTAAAGTTTGCACGGGGCACCCTATTTGGTCGCACCCTTATCATAGTCATATATATTTATTTCCCATGTCTACTCTTATCACAGTCATATATATTTATTTTCCTTGTCCACCCTTATCACGCTCATATATGTTTATTTTCCCTGTCCACTCTTATCACAGTCATATATATTTATTTCCCATGTTCACCCTTATCACAGTCATATATATATTTATTTCTATCAAAACCTTCACAATTCAGGCCAAGCCTTTCACAATACTTTTGTCTCAACAATCATAAACAATAAACGGTAGTTCTCACAAACTTCATAAATAATATCTCAAAATGAACCAACAAGAATATATATATATATTTACATCTCGTAAAACAATGTCAACCCACTCGGTCTTTATGTTCCACAATAAAATCAAGGAAAATAACTAATACTTTCCCACACATAATTGCAACAAGGTTTACAACAATATAACAAGCCAAGTAATTATAGAAGACAACAATGAATATGAAATAATTAAAAACATGAAGCAATAAGATTGAAAAATGGGGAGGAGGTCATGTAAGTGGACCATTTGGTGGTGCATAGATACTCGTCACCTCACCTATACACCGCTCACATGCAATTTCACATAACAATTTAGTTGGGGATTCCTATTCCCTCAAGTCAAGGTTAAACCAAGCACTTACCTTAACTTCGCATGCCATACAATGTTCAATTATAGTTTTTCCTCTTGAATTCACCTCCAATACACTCGAATCTAACCATAATTAAATTAATATCATTAATTAATGCTAAAGGAACTAACTTTACTGAAAATTATAATTTTTCCTAAGTTTTCTAAAAAAAAGTTAAAATCCGACTCCGGGCCCGCTTGGTCCAAACCCGGGGTTTGGATCAAATTATGTTTGCCCATTTACACACGAGCCCGAATATAAAATTAGTTTCAAAATCCGACCTCAATTCGAGGTAAAGATTCGATTTTTACAAATTTTTCTAATTCTACCCAATCCCTCAATTTTTACCATGAAAATTCTTTATTTTTGATTTAAAAGTGATGAAAAATATTGGGTAATTGAAATGTAACAAAAAAAAAGAGTAGAGAACACTTACTCCGATCCCTATGGTGAAAACATCCGAGCTCCCCAACTCAAAATATGGCCGAATGAACAAACCCTAGTTTTATATATTTTTCTGCCAGCTATTCTACCTCGTTTCTCGTACGAAATGATCCCGAAACTCGATTTGTATGTATCCAATGGATTTCTTGTGAAATTTTGGTTAATTTATGCTTTTGAATCACTCAATTTCACTTTATAATGAATGAGATATGTAGGTTTTAATATTTGCAAATAGTACAGATTTTTAAATACGCTGTCAGTGGTAATTTCGTAATTAATTTGAAAAATCTGGCAACTTTAGTAAAATGACCATAAAATCCTCGTACAATGTCCAAATTCAATGATTCTTTTTGCTACGAGTCCGTAATTACGATACGGATCTAATACTTCATTCAAAATAGAAATCGGAGCTTGTTCAATATGATATTATTCATGCTTGAAGAAACGACGTCGAAGCATAAGAAAGAACGAGCGCAACACAACCCAAACCTATTCGAAACTCACCCGATCCCTCGGGGCTCTAAACAAACATGCACGCAAGTCTAAAAACATCATACGGACTTGCTCGTGCGATTAAATCATGAAAATAACATGTAAAACTATGAATTAAACCTCAAAACTCATCATTTTTCTCAAGAACACTTCAATTTCACTATTTATCAACCGGACGTCCGAATCACGTCAAATAAACTCTGATTCTCACTAAACTTCACTGTTAGTATTCAAATACTATAACCAAAATTTTTCTGGGCTCCGAAACCAAAATACGAGCCCGATACCAATGGTTTCAAACATTAATTCTTTTCTTTATTTCATTAATAATTCAGCAAAATAATCTCTTCCAAAAATTGATTTCTAAGGCTTGGGACCTCGGAATTCATTTCCGGGCATACGCCTAAGTCCCATATTTTACTGCGGACCTTCCGAGATCATCAGAATAGAGATCCGGGTCCGTTTACTAAAAATGTTGACTCAAGTCAACTAAAACCAAATTTTACTTCTAAAAATTATTATTTCTTATATTTCACATAAAAGTTTTCCGGTTTCACGATCGGACTGTGCACGCAAATTGAGATAATTAAAATTAGTTTTTTATGGATAATAAGCCTAGAACGGAGTCTTAATTCATAAAATGACCTTTGGGTCATCACATTAAGCAGAACACATATGGTAAATATATGGAAAGTTGGAACTTGATTAGTGTTAGAAGTTTTTTCAACTTCATAATGATCTCCAACATTATCACTTTTTAATTGAATTATAAGTTCTCGACATTGGTAGAGTGTGAATTTATATGCACCGTGGGTGGAGTTTAAATAGGCAAAGAATTCCATCCTTGGGTAATATTTTTAATATTAAAATTATATCCACCTTTAACTCATATATTCAAGGGCATAAAAGTCTACCAAAGTTTTAAGGATATTTTAGTCGTTCAACTGTCACGACCCAAATCCTAACCCAGGTCGCGATGACGCCCAACACCGCAGTCAGGCGAGCCAACCATTATCTACTATTCACTCTCATGTAGTTTGCCAAAAATATTTTTCGACACTTGCTTAACTTAGTTTTGAGACATTAAGTAGAAACGGATAACTTAGGCAATTTTATGCAAAATAAATAATCATGAATTCATAATTAACGATTACATCCCAAAATAAAGTCTACTAGCGTGTATGTGTCAAGAACTAGTGCCACAAGTCTACATGCATCTAGTAGAATAATATCAAAAGAATGAAAGTCTGTCCTACTGTCTGAGTGAGTATAGACAGAAATAACAAAAGAATATCTCCAAAGTGCTGCTGGAAGTCGCCAAGAGGAGCAGCTCACCGTGAAGCCTCGATCAGTATAACTCAGGAACGAGCTCCAGACTGAAACCTAGATGCACCTGCCTCAGAAACTGTACAATTAAGTACAGAGCGTAGCATGAGTACATAAACAATATGTACCTAGTAAGTATCCCGTCTAATTTCGAAGAAGTAGTGACGAGAGGTCGACTTGACACTTACTAGGGTCCAAACAGTATATTTAGGTGATAATTTAAAAGAGGACAACAAGTAAGCATGGATAGTAAAGAAATAACTATCGAATCGTAATAAAATCCAACTATGTAGTGAGGCATCAATTTACAAGTTTTCAGTTCAATCTTCCAGGATATTTCACAGCTCAACAGTCATAAACAACATCAGGCAATTAGCATACGCATGGTGGAATAAGGACATCCGGCCTGGGCCAACATAACAATACTTACTGTGCGCTGCCGAAGGGTCGAACGACGCGAATCATAAATGCATCTATTAACCTGTCGTGGTGTACGAACCTCTCCCATGAGAGTAGGCGAAAGAATCGCTCCGCTCGCGGGATATAAATTACGAAGCGGTCGCATGCAAACACAACATTTTTCTTTCAATCCTTTCCAAATAACAATTCCTTTAAAAACATAAAATTCTCGATTTTCTTGGAACAAAGTTGGAAACAATGAAGTTACAAAGCATATAACTCAAGTTAATGGAATTCACATGGCATGGTGTGGGCCTAACTACCTGGACATAATGATAATAGTCACTACGCACGGGCTCTCGTTACCTCGCACGTACGTAGTCCCCCACAACAATAACACATAATCATTTAATTCACCTACGGGGAAAATTTCCTCTTACAAGGTTAGAAAGGAGACTTACCTCGCGTCAAGTCTACTTCCCGGGTCAAGAATGCGCCCGAAACTCCAAATTCGTCGCCCACGGACTCGAAACTAGTCAAATATTGTATAAAAAAATCAGTCTATACTCCAAAGTCCTTAATTCTCCTACTTAAATGATCATTTCAACCTAAATTGGGAAAATCCTAAAATACACCTCCAGGCCCACATGCTCGGATTCCGAAAATTTTTGAAGGAAACTAGCACCCATGGCCTAAGGATCAATAATATATAGTTTTTATATAATTCCTTAACACACTTCTTGGTAATTTTCTCATTTTTGTCAAAAACCTAAGTTTTACTCTAACCCATGGTTTCCATTAATTTTTGTGTTAATCTACCTAAGAATTCAAGTATAAAGCTAAATTTATAGTAGTAATTACTTACCTTACAGTAGGTAGGTCGACTACCCTCCTTGCATGCTCTCAAAATCGCCCAAAGAAGATGAATAGTGTTAAAAAATGGCCAAGTCCCGTATTTAAAATGGAACTCACTGCCTACAGGCTTTTCACACCTGCGGCTCGAGGACCGCACCTGCGGTCTCGCATATGCGAGAAAAATCTCGCATCTGCGGAGAAAGGGAAGGGGGCCTGGCTTCGTAGCTGCGGAGCAGAGTCCGCACCTGCGGCTTGACCTCCGCAGGTGCGATCACACCAGATCTGGTGCAACAACAGTCTTTTAAGGCTGGTTTTTGCCTCGCTCGATGCCTGAATGGCATCTGGGCCCATGCAAGACCCCGTCCAAATATACCAACAAGTCTTAAATCATAATACAGACTCGCTCGAGCTTTCGAAACGTCCGAAACAACGCTAAATTCGAAAAATCATACCCCAAAACCTATTGGATCAAACTTAAGAACTTCAAGTTCTTGAATTCGCTTACAATACGCCGAACCTACCTATACTACTCGGAATGACACCAAATATTGCAAGCAAGTCCTAAATGACATAACCGAACTATTCCCTGTCTCGAAATTCCGTCTGGATCTCGATAACACAAAAAGACGTTCCAAACCTCAATTTGAACTTAAGGACATTCTTATTTCACTATTTGGCGCCGAAACTCCCCCGGGTCATCCAAAACACGTTCCGAACTCACGCCCAAGTCTGAAATCATAATATGAACCTACCGAAATCTTCAAATCTCAATTCCGGGGTCGTTTATTAAAAATTTTGACCGAAGTCAAACTTAGCCTTCAAGGCCAACCTTAAGAAACTAAGTGTTCCTATACCACTCCGAACTCCTCCAAACCTCGAACCACCCATCACCGCAAGTCATAAATCAGTAAAAGAAACTACGGGGAGTCTCATTTAGGGGAACGAGGTCCTAGAACACAAAACTACCGGTCGGGTCGTTACATTCTCCACCTCTAAAACAAACATTCGTCCTCGAACGGGTCTAGAATCATACCTGGAGTGCTGAATAAGTGTGGATATCTGCTCCGCATGTCCTCCTCGGACTCCCAAGTCCCCTCCTCAACTAGTTGGCCCCTCCACTGGACCTTTATGGCGGAAACCCTCTTGGACCTCAACTGGCGATCCTGCCTGTCAATAATAGCAACTGGTTCCTCCTCATAGCCCAATATCTCATCCAACTGAATGGTGCTGAAATCTATCATGTGAGAGAAGTCGGCGTGATACCTCCGGAGCATGGATACATGAAAGACCGGATGAACCCCTAATAAACTGGGAGGTAAAGCAAGCTCATAAGCAACCTCCCCAACTCTTCTCAACACCTCAAATGGGCCTATAAACCTCAGGCTCAACTTGCCCTACTTCTCAAACCTCATAATACCCTTCATCGGCGAGACCTTCAACAAAACCTTCTCGCTCTCCATAAATGATACATCGCACACCTTCTGATCCGCGTAACTCTTCTGTATGGACTGTGCTGTGCGAAGTCTCTCCTGAATCAACTTCACCTTCTCCAAAGAATCCTTCACCAGATCGATGCCATATAGCTTAGCCTCGCCAGGATCAAACCACCCGATGGGAGAATGACATCGCCGACCATACAAGGCCTCAAATGGTGCCATCTCAATGCTGGACTGATAACTATTATTATAAGCAAACTCGGCCAAAGGAAAGAACTGGTCCCACTGTCCTCCAAAGTCAATCACACACGCTCTGAGCATGTCCTCCAATATATGAACTATCCTCTCTGACTGTCCGTCGGTCTGAGGGTGGAATGCTGTGCTGAGATCTACCCAGGTGCCTAACTCACTCTGCACGGCTCTCCAGAAGTGCGAGGTGAACTGAGGACCTCGATATGATATAATAGACACAGGCACACCGCTCAACCGAACTATCTCCTAAATGTTGATCTGGGCCAACCTCTCAGAAGTTTAAGTGGTAGCTACTGGAATGAAATGTGCCGACTTGGTCAACCGGTCCACAATAACCCAAATCGCATCAACCTTCCGCAAAGTCCGAGGCAAACCAACTACGAAGTCCATAGTGATGCGCTCCCATTTCCACTCAGGTATAAACATCTGCTGAAGTAGGCCTCCTGGCCTATGGTGCTCATATTTAACCTGTTGGCAATTTAGACATCTAGCCACATACTCCACTATGTCTTTCTTTATCCTTCTCCACCAGAAATGCTTCCTCAAGTCACGATACATCTTCGTAGCACTAGGATGAAAATACCGTGAACTATGAGCCTCATCTATAATTCTCTCCCTCAGGCCATCAATATTGGGGACACATAAGCGACCCCGAAGTCTCAGAACACCATCCTCGCCAATAGAAACCTCCTTGGCACCACCCTGTACCACCGTCTCCCGGATATCCACCAAGTGCGGATCATCATACTACCGAGTCTTGATCTCCCCCAATAATGAAGACTGGGCCACCACACGAGCAAGAACCCGATTGGGCTCGGAAAGGTCCAACCTCACCAGGCGATTTGCCAAGGACTGAATGTCCAAAGTTAGAGGTCTCTCCTCTGCTGAATGAAATCCAAACTACCCATACTCTCCGCCTTCCTGCTTAAGGCATCTGCAACCACGTTTGCCTTGCCCGGATGATAAAAAATGGTGATGTCATAATCCTTCAGCAACTCAACCACCTACGCTACCTCAAATTAAGATCCCTCTACTTGAACAAGTGCTACAAACTGCAGTGATCTGTATAAACCTCACAAGGCACCCCATACAAGTAGTGCCTCCAAATCTTAAAAGCATGAACAATCGCCACCAACTCCAGATCGTGCACAAGGTAATTCTTCTCATGAACCTTCAGTTGTCGTGAAGCATATGCAATAACTCGCCCCTCCTGCATCAACTTACAACCAAACCAATGCGTGAAGCGCCACAATAAACCGTATACATCCCAAAATCGGAAGGCAACACTAGAACTGGTGCTAAGGTCAATGCTGTCTTGAGCTTCTGCAAGCTCACCTCACACTCGTCGGACCATCAAAATGGGGCATTATTCTGGGTCAATCTAGTCAGAGGAGCTGCAATGTATGAAAAGCCCTTCACAACTGAACATAATAACCCGCTAGACCTAAGAAACTCCTGATCTCTGTAGCTGAAGTAGGGCGTAGTGAACTCTAAACTGCCTCAATCTTCTTAGGATCAACCTTGATACCTTCTCCGGATACCACATGCCCCAAGAATTCCATAGAATCCAACCAAAACTCGCACTTGGAGAACTTAGCATACAGATTCTGTTCTCGCAAAGTCTGGAGCACAACTCTCAAATGCTGCTCGTGCTCCCCAGGCTACGTGAGTAAATTAGAATGTCATCAATGAAGACAATGACAAAAGAATCAATATAAGGCCTGAACACCCTGTTCATCAAGTCCATTAATACGGCTGGGGCATTAGTCAAGCTAAAGGACATCACCAGGAACTCATAATGACCATACCTCGTACGAAAGGCCGTCTTCGGAACATCTGAGTCCCGAATCTTCAACTGATGGTACCCCGATCTCATGTCAATCTTAGAAAACACCCGAGCACCCTGAAACTGGTCAAATAAATCATCGATATGCGGCAACGGGTACTTGTTCTTGATGCTGACCTTGTTCAACTAGCGGTAGTCAATACACATCCGCATAGTCCCATCCTTCTTCTTCACAAATAGCACTGGAGCACCCTAAGGCGATACGCTCGATCTGATAAACCCCTTAGCCAGTAACTCCTCAAGCCATTCTTTCAATTCCTTCGGAGCCATACGGTATGGGGGAATAGATATGGGCTGGATTCCTGGAGCTAAGTCAATGAAAAAATCAATGTCACGATCCGGTGGAATGCCTGGAAGGTCTAAAGGGAATACATCATCAAACTCTCAAACTACTGGCACTGAATCAATCATCAGAGACTCATCGGTGGTGTCCCGCATAGACGCCAGATAAGCCAAACAACCCTTCTCGACCATATGTCAAGCCTTTAGGTAAGAAATAACCCGACTAGCGGCACTAACTGAGGAACCTCTCCACTCCAATCTCGGCAACTCGGGCATGGCTGGAGTAACAGTCTTGGCATGGAAATCTAGAATGGCATGATAGGGAGACAACCAATCCATGCCCAAGATGACCTCAAAATCAACCATATCGAGAAACAAGAGGTCCGTTCTGGTCTCGAACCCATGGAATGTAACCACACAGGACTGATAAATCCGGTCCACAACTACAGAACCGCCCACAGAAGTGGACACATAAACATGAGTACCCAAGGACTCACGAGGAATATCCAGGGAATGAGCAAATAAGGCTGATACATATGAATAAGTGGACCCTGGATAGAATAATATTGATGCATCTCTACCATATACTGAAATAATACCTGTGATCACGGCATCTGAGGCTACTACATCTGATTTGGCCGGAATAACATAAAATCTGGCTGGAGCGCCGGATGACTGACCTCTACCGGAACAAATAGGAGCTGAATGGGCTCCCCCTGGCTTGCCTCCACCTCTGGGACGACCCCTACCATCCTGTCCTCCACCTCTGGGTGGTCGAACCGCTGGTGCTGATCTTATAGGCTGGTGACCCTGCTGCACTACCTTGCCCTGAAGCCTGGGACAATGCCTCTTCATGTGACCCCGATCCCCACACTCATAATAACCTCCTGAAACCATGGCGTGCTGCCCTGAAGAACCCTGAATAGCGGGAGGACGGTATAAACTCTCTAGCATAGCACTCAAATAAGGACTAGTAGACCCCTGATGACCAGAATACCCGCCAGAGGAACTCTGAATAGCTGGAGGACAGTAAGACTCTCCGGCATGGCGTTGAAATAAGGCCTCGCTGGGACACCTCATGGAGGTGGTGGTGGTGCTGAATATGGGGGCCTCTGGGCTGGCCCCTACGAAACTGACCTCTGCCCCTAGCTGGAGCACCTCTTAAATCCCCATAAAATCTTGCTCTCTTATCCTGCTGACCCTCCTCTCTGCTCCTCGACCGATAACCCTTGATCCTGTGAGCAATCTCTACCACAAGCTGATAAGGAGTCCATATATCCACATTTCGGGCCATGTTGCCCTTATACCTAAGTGTAACATGGCTACAAATCTCTGCACTCTCTGTGTGTCAGTAGGAAGTATCATGAGTTCATGATGAGACATCTCAGAAAACCTAGCCTCGTAGTCAATCGCTGACATCTGACCCTGCTCCAGCTGCTCAAACTGATACCGCATCTCTTCTCTCTAAGAGGGTGGAATATATCTGTCCATGAATAACTGAGTGAACTGCTCCCAAGTGATGGGAGGGGAATCTGCCAGTCTGTCAAGAATATATGACTGCCACCATCTACGGGCCCTGCCCTTTAGCTGAAAAGTAGTGAAGTCAACTCCATGAGACTCCAGTATCGTCATGTTGTGTAGTATGTCACTGCACCTATCAATAAAGTCCTGTGCGTCCTCATGATGCTCACTTCCATAGAAAGGAGGGTGCAGTTTGGTCCATCTGTCTAATAACTTCTGCGGATCGCCGTGTGCAGCTGGTCTAGGCTTAGGTGCTGCTGCTGCTACTGGCTGAACCCCGCCCGTGGGAGTGTACCCGGGGTCTGATATACTATTGCTGCATGTCCGGCGGCCTGTGCAGTAGGGGTCTGTGCTCCCCCTCCCGCCTGAGATGTGGCCGGATCTGCTGGAAATAAACCAGCCTGTGTCATGGTGTCCATGAACCGCATCATACGGCCCATGACCTCCTGAAATCTCTAAAAGGGCAGGATCTACTGCGGTCACCTCGCCCTGCTCCTCAGTGATGGGATCCTCTACTGGATCCGCTGGGGGTGCGACTGGTATAGTCCTGGGATTCCCTCATCCCCTACCTCGGGTCGGTGCCCTCCCCCGGCCTCTGCCACGACCTCGGATGATGGGGGTAGTGGCCTCTCCCAGGTCCGGAACATTGGCTGCTCGCGTCATCACCATATGTGAGAGAATAAAAGAGTGAGATTTAATATACTATCAAGTGCATGATAGAAGGTGAATAAAGAGAGATTTCCTAACATCCTATAGCCTCTAGAATATAAATACAGACATCTCTGTACCGATCCGCAGGACTCTATTGGGTTTTCCCGCAACTTGTGAGACCTACGTGAACCTAGAGCTCTGATACCATGTACTCAGGCGAGCCAACCATTATCTACTAGTGAGTTTCATGTACTTTACCAAAAATATTTTCCAACACTTGATTAACTTAGTTTTGAGACATTAAGTAGAAACGGATAACTTAGGCAATTTTATGCAAAATAAATAATCATGAAGTCAAAATTAACGATTACATACCAAAATAAAGTCTACTAGCATGTGTGTGCCAGGAACTAGTGTCACAAGTCTACAGGCATCTACTAGAATAATATCAAATGAATGAAAGTCTGTCCTACTGTCTGAGTGAGTATGACAGAAATAACAAAAGAATAGCTCCAAAGTGCTGCTGGAAGTCGCCAAGAAGAGCAATTCCCCGTGAAGCCTTGATCAATATAACTCAGAACGAGCTCCATACTGGAACTTAAATGCACCTGCCTCAGAACCTATACAATAAAGTACAGAAGGTAGCATGAGTACATAAACAATATGTACCCAGTAAGTATCCCGCCTAATCTCGAAGAAGTAGTGGCGAGAGGTCGACTTGACACTTACTAGGGTACAAACAGTATATTTAGGTGATAATTTAAAAGAGGACAACAAGTAAGCATGGATAGTAAGGAAATAAATATCGAATTGTAATAAAATCCAAATATGTAGTGAAGCATCAATTTACAAGTTTTCAGTTCGATCTTCCAGGATATTTCACAGCTCAACAGTCATAAACAACATCAGGCAATTAGCATGCGCATAGTGGAATAAGGACGTCCGGCCGGGGCCAACATAATAATAATAATTTTGCACTGTCAAAGGGTCGAACGACGCGAACCGTAGATGCATCTATTAACCTGCCGTGGCGTACGTATTGCTCCCATGAGAGTAGGGGAAAGAACCACTCCACTCGCAGGATATAAATTGCGAAGCGGTCGCATGCAAACACAACATCTTTCTTTCAATCCTTTCCAAATATCAATTCTTTTAAAAACATCAAATTATCGGTTTTCATGGAACAAAGTTGTATACAATGAAGTTACAAAGCATATAACTCAAGTTAATGGAATTAACATGGCATGGTGTGGGCCTAACTACCCGGACATAACGATAATAGTCACTACGCACGGGCTCTCATCACCTCGCACGTACGTAGTCCCCCACAACAATAACACATAATCATTTAATTCACCTATGGGGAAAATTCCCTCTTACAAGTTTAGAAAGGAGACTTACCTCGCGTCAAGTCTACTTCTCGGGTAAAGAATGCGCCAGAAACTCCAAATTATCGTCCACGGACTCGAAACTAGTCAAATATTGTATAAACAAATCAGCCTATACTCCAAAGTTCTTAATTCTCCTACTTAAATAATTATTTCAACCTAAATTGGGAAAATCCTAAAATACACCTCCAACTCTCCAAGCCCACATGCTCGGATTCCGAAATTTTTTGAAGGAAACTAGCACTCATGGACTAAGGATCAATAATATATAGTTTTTGTATAATTCCTTAACACATTTCTTGGCAATTTTCCCATTTTTGTCAAAAACCTAAATTTTACCCTAACCCATGGTTTCCATTAATTTTTGTGTTAACCTACCTAAGATTTCAAGTATAAAGCTAAATTTATAGTAGTAATTACTTACCTTACAGTAGTTAGGTCGAATACCCTCCTTGGATGCTCTCAAAATCGCCCAAAGAAGAAGAATATTATTCAAAAATGGCCAAGTCCCGTATTTAAAATGGAACTCAGTGCCTACAGGATTTTTGCACCTGCGGCTCGAGGACCACACCTGCGGTCTCGCATCTGCGAGAAAAATCTCGCATCTGCGGAGAAAGGGAAGGGGCCTAGCTTCACACCTGCGGAGCGGAGTCCGCACCTGCGACTCCGCTACTGCGAAAAGGGGTCTGCATCTGTGGAAATGGACAGCTCCTTCAGGAGTCGCACCTGCGAGGCTAGGACCGCAGAAGAGGTCTTGCACCTGTGGCTTGACCTTCGCAGGTGCGGTCGCACCAGATCTGGTGCACCAACAGTCTTTTAAGGCTGGTTTTTGCCTCGCTCGACGCTTGAATGGCATCTGGGCCCACCCGAGACCCCGTCCAAATATACCAAAAGTCCTAAATCATAATACGAACTCGTTCGAGCCTTCGGAACGTTCGAAGAAACGCTAAATCTAAAAATCACACCCCAAAACCTATTGGATCAAACTTAAGAACTTCAAGTTCTTGAATTCGCTTTCAGTACGCCGAACCTACCTATACTACTCGGAATGACACCAATTTTTGCAAGCAAGTCATAAATGACATAACAGAACTATTCCCGTTCTCGAAATCCTGTTTGGATCTTGATAACACAAAACACGTCCCAAACCTCAACTTGAACTTAAGGACATTCTTATTTCACTATTTGGCGCCGAAACGCCCCCGGGTTGTAACGACCCGACCAGTCATTTTGAGCTCTAGCGTGTGGTTCTATAGTTTGAAGTCGTGAGCAACTCTGTTTCAGGTATTATGACTTGTAGGTTTGGTCGGAATTGAATTTCGGGAAGTTTAGAGTTGGTTTGGAAAGAAAATTCTCATTGCAGAAGCCTTAAGTTGGAAGAATCAACTAAGATTTGAATTTTGAGTAAACGACCTCCGAATCAGGATTTGGAGATTTCAGCAGGTTCGTATGATGATTTCGGACTTGGGCGTATGTCCGGGTCGGGGTTTGGATAACCCGGGAGCGTTTCGGTGCATATTGTGGAAGTTAGCATTTTAGAAGGATTTCATGAATTTGGGCTTGAAGTGCATTTCAGGGTTATTGATGTTTTTTTGGGATTCCGAGTATGGGAATAGCTTCGTGTGGTGATTCTGGAGTTGGGAGCGCGATTGGAAGTGAATTTGGATGTCCGTAGGTCATTTTGAAGTCATTTGGCTAAAGATAGAAATTTGAAAGTTTTTTAGAAATTCGACCGGAAGTGGAAGTTTTGATATCGAGGTCGGAATGCAATTCCAGAAGTTGGAGCAGGTCCGTAATATTGAATATGAGTTGTGCGCAAAATTTGAGGTCAATCGGACGTGATTTGATAGGTTTCGGTATCGCATGTAGAAGTTAGAAATTTCTACGTTCATAAAGTTGGGATTTGGGTGCGATTCGTGGTTTCGATGTTGTTTGATATGATTTGAGGCCTCGAGCAAGTCCACATTATGTTGTAGAACAGGTTGGTATAGTTAGATGGGGTACCGGGGGCCTCGGGTGGATTCCGGATGGTTAACAGATCAAGTTGAGTGTTTGAAGAAGGCCAGAATTGCTGTCATCTGGTGTTATCTGCACCTGCGAGGATTTGGCCGCATGTGCGAAATTGGACTAGAGCCAAAGAGGCCACAGGTGCGGGAGATTTGGGCGCACCTGCGGAAGCGCAGGTGCGATAAGGGGCCCGCATGTGCGGAATTAGGCCTGGGCAGATTGTTTTTAAGCGAGAATTGGGTTATTTCTTCATCTATTTTCATATGCTATGGGAGATTTTGAGGAGCTTCAAGGAGAGGATTTCGTCAAGGATCGCAAGGTAAGTAATTTCTTCATGTTTTTGAATTAAATACAAGATTATCACATAAATTTGGTAGGGGAAATTGAGGAAAAATTTAGAAAATCTTAAAGAAACCTAGAAAATGGTAAATTGGAGTTTTAGCCACGAATTGAGCATGAATATTCGAGTAAATTGTATATTTGAGTTAGTCAAGCTATGGGTAGAATATATCTTCGAGAATTTTGGATTTCCGGGCACGTGGGCCCGAGGAAATTTCGGTCATTTCACTGCGCGGGGTTGGAAAATTATATAATTTGGAATTTTTGCAAATATTAGAGTATATTTTCATTGGTTAGCCATTATTTGGATAGTTTTGGGGCGTTGTGCATCCATTGGAGTTGTCGGAAGGGCGTGGAGGCCGGTTATGGAACTTCAGAGCGAGGTAAGTCTCATTTCTAACTTTGTGAGGGGGAATCGTTCCCCTAGGTAAATTAATTAAGTATATGCTATTATATTCGGGGGCTACGTACACACGAGGTGACGGGAGTCCGTGCGTAGCTACTATTATTCCATGTCCGGGTAGCCTAGGACCCACTAGCATGCCTTACCTGTTGTACCTGTGATCTTGTCTGTAATATTAGACTGCTGATTTAATCGAAATTGTAATCGAATGACTAAGGAAGGTTAGAGTTTATTTTCTTAAATCATCTAAAAAGAGAATTTATTCCTCCATGGATAATTGTGTACCTGATAGGGTTGTATTACGGGAATATCATTAAACTTGGCAAATGAGTTTCAAAACAAGATTTAAGAGCTATATTTCATGTCCCTTTAAAAGGAATTTTACCACTTTCCTGAAGAAAAAAAACGGCTTCCTTGATAAAAATGGGGACTTATTATATGGACATGTGTAACTTCGGGTGCCTGCGTCGCATGTATGATTCTCGAGTAGGATGACCCTGTATTCGTGTATATTCATATGAGTACCTGAGTCGTAGGTATGATTCACGAGCAGGATAGCCTTAGTATTTTATGTATAACCGCGTCGCATTATCGATTCGCGAGCGGGGCAGATAGATGCATCTATGGTTCTGGCCGTTCGACCCTCGGCAATGCACAATTTATGTTTATGTTGGTTCGGGCCGTCAACCTCGGCATTGCTTGCACATGATATTTACTGCATATTTTCTGTGATTTATACATGTTTATCGGCCTAGGGAAGTTTTAATGGCCAATTATGAGGAAGGAGAATTTATGCGTAAAATGTGAAATAAGTCTGATGTTTCTTATCGCGGATCATGATTTAAGTTGTCAACTGAAATGGCGAAGACTTAAAGTGTTAAACGTGGAAGGAGTTGGTATTATTTATTCCTGAATTTTAATAAACTGTCTATGACAATCATGCTTAGTGTTACACTTAAGTATTCTAAATTGACTTTTAGCAAGTGTCTAATTTGACCTCTCGTCACTACCTCTCTGAGGTTAGGCGGATGAATTACAGAGTACACGTTGTTTTTGTACTCATGCTACACTTCCTGTGCATTTTATTGCACAGGTACTTTCATAGTGATGTGGAGGATTGGAGACTTAGGCGAGTTGCATCATCTGGAGGCGATCCGCAGCTGACATAGTCTCCCTCATACTGTATCACATTATTTTAAATTTCTTTGTCCACTTTTATTTCAGACAAGCTTTGTAGAAATTGAAAAATTCATAGGATTGCTCATATAATTGTGACACCGGGTTTTGGGATGTGTTGGGATATATTTGCTTAAGTGTAATATTTAAACCATTGTTTTTAATTAACAAATTTTTATTTGGTTAATATGTAATAAGGTGAAAGGAAATGTTTCAAAAATGTTAAAACCGAAAAGTTATTTCAACAAATTAATTAATGATTTGGCTTGCCTGACATTGATGTCCGGCACCATCACGACCTTATGGATTTTGGGTCGTGACAACATGGTATTGGAGCTAGGTTCCCGTAGGTCTCACGAGTCATGAGCAAGTCTAGTAGAGTCTTGCAGATCGGTACAGAGACGTTTGTACTTATCTTCGAGAGGCTATAGAGCTATTAGGAGTACTTCCCTTCTTGATTCCTCATCGTGCGAGTTGATGCTTATACTTATGTTCATTCCTACTCAATCTTACGTGTCGCGAAGCGCTTGCTATGAATAAGGAATTTGAGGAATTGAAATGATACTTGCGAATGGTTATCGCGCGATGTCATTATGATGATAGAATGCTTGCCTGTATATTGGGGGTGATGAATGGTTTGAAGGGAGGTCTTCTCAGAGTTTGATTTCGAGATTTCGGTATTTTAGTTCCGGCAGGGGGAAGGCATTTGGATTATGAATGGTCCGGTTGGGGTTGATACAATCGTAACTTCGTGGATTATGGGTTCTTGAATTGTCTTACAACGTGGTATGATCAGTGGTGGATGTGCAGACTTGTTGCTTTGTGTGGAAGTTCGTGGAAGCATGACCGCGAAAAGATGGTATAAGTGTGACATGTTGTCACTTGATGGATTGAAAATTTGGACTGATTTTAAAGAAGTGCAATATTGCTTAATTGAGAATTTTTTCCTAGAAGGCGTTCAGTTCATTTGGTTGTGGATTGTGGGGTGTTTGTCCCGGCTATGACGGTTTTTCTTGCGTATTATGAGAGAAAGTGGGTTAATGTGGAACCAGGTAAAGCTATTAGCTTAGTTGGTGCGAGCAAGGTAGACTCGACGTTTGTGAATGGATTTAAATATGATTATGGGCTCCGTATGATCCAGGCACGTTCATTTCAGTAGAGCGCTTTTCATGGAGAGGTATTAGAACAGTAGATGTTGCTCCGTCTTCGTCAAATTCATGTGTTATTATGATCGTGCTGTGTGAGTTGTGAAACAGCTTGATAATTCCCTATGTGTTGAGGTCCCACGTAGTGGGGATGTTATGTGAGCAGGATAACTCTTGAGATCCAGAGTGTGTATATATATATATCACACCTCAGTTGTGCTTAACTTTGTAGCCTACGGCTTTATCAGTCTCCCCAGGATGGTATTGTGCACTTAGCGTGCTTGTGACCGATGTTCGATATTTATGGTAGTGAGCGATTTAGCTCAGTGTGTGTCTTCTTACGTGAATTTTATGATATTTGGATCGAGTGGCACGCTGCCACGGGTATGTTATTTGGGATCGGGTGGCACGCCGCCATGGGTATGTTATTTGGGATCGGGTGGCACGCCGCCACGGGTATGTTATTGGGATCGAGCGGCACGCCGCCACGGGTATGTTATTTAGATCGGGTTGCACGCCGCAATAGTGTGATGATGAGTAATGTTCCTATATTTATTTTCTTATGTTTTACTTCCTATTTTCTTATAAAAGTTCATATTAGTTGCGTGAGCTGAATAGTCCCTTCCTGAGTCATTTCTTACCTATTATGTTCGAGTTATGGCTTATTGGCGTGGTGTGGTATCATGTGAGTTTGTTGGTGATTTTTGGGATGATTTGTTGTCTGGGCAGTTCATACTGGGTGATGGCCTATTGGCGCGGTGTGGATGATTTCCTCCGTTGTGGTGGTATCGTCAGCATTGTAGCAAGATGTATGTATATATATCATGAGGTGCATAAGGAGCACCAGATTCGCGAAATTCTGGCTATTAAGGTTTAGGGAGTGTCATTGTGGTCAGATGATGAGTTATGCGGTGCATGGTGCTGATTCAGTAAAGGTATGCGGTCATGTTCTAGGGCATCGTGTAGTAGTTGATACGGTCTTTATATTGGGAGTAGGCCTGGCAAGAAATTTTAAGTGTTTGAACTAACTTCTAAGTTTATTATATGGATAAAAGAAGAATCTTCAGATTTGATTAAGCTAATGTGCTCATTTGGGTTGTGGTAGCGCGGGCAGGTGCTCGGGGTGTTAAACAGTGATTTCAGGTAACTCTAGAGCAGTTCTTAGCACGTTCAAGGACGAACGTCGGTTTAAGTGAGGGAGAGTGTAACGACCCGATCGGTCATTTTGAGATCTAGCACGTTTTTTCTGTGGTTTGAATTCGTGAGAAACTCCATTTCAAGTATTATGACTTGTAGGTGTGGTCGGAAATGAATTTTGGGAAGTTTAGAGTTGGTTTGGAAAGAAAATTCTCATTTCAGAAGCCTTAAGTTGGAAGAATCAACTAAGATTGGAATTTTGGGTAAACGACCTCCGAATTAGGATTTGGAGGTTCCAGAAGGTTTGTATGATGATTTCGGACTTGGGCGTATGTCCGGATAGGGGTTTGGATAACCCGGGAGCGTTTTGGTGCATATTGTGGAAGTTAGCATTTTAGAAGGATTTCATGAATTTGGGCTTGAAGTGCATTTCAGGGTTATTGATGTCCGTTTGGGATTCCGAGTCTGGGAATAGCTTCATGTGGTGATTCTGGAGTTTGGAGCACGATCGGAAGTGAATTTGGATGCCCGTAGGTCATTTTGAAGTCATTTGGCTAAAGATAGAAATTTGAAGGTTTTTAAGAAATCCGACCGGAAGTGGAAGTTTTGATACCGAGGTCGGAATGCAATTCCGGAAGTTGGAGCAGGTCCGTAATGTTGAATATGACTTGTGCGCAAAATTTGAGGTCAATCAGTCGTGATTTGATAGGTTTCGGCATCAGATGTAGAAGTTGGAAATTTCTAAGTTCATAAAGTTGGGGTTTGGGTGCGATTCGTGGTTTCGATGTTGTTGGATGTGATTTGAGGCCTCGAGCAAGTCCGCATAATATTTCGAAACAGGTTGGTATAATTGGACGGGGCCTCGGGTGGATTCCAGGTGGTTAACGGATCAAGTTGAGAGTTTGAAGAAGGACGGAGTTGTTGTCATCTGGTGTGATCCGCACCTGCGAGGATTTGGTTGCAGGTACGGCTAAGGGCGCCGCAGGTAAGAAATTGTACTGGAGCCAAGGAGGCCACGCGCACCTGCGGAAGCACGTGCGATAAGGGGGACGTAGGTGCGGAATTAGGCCTGCGCAAATTGTTTTTAAGCGAGAATTGGGTCATTTCTTCATCTATTTTCATATGCTATGTGTGATTTTGAGGAGCTTCAAGGAGAGGATTTCATCAAGGATCGCAAGGTAAGTAATTTCTTCATGTGTTTGAATTAAACACAAGATTATTACATAGATGTGGTAGGAGAAATTGAGGAAAAAATCTGAAAATCTTAAAGAAACCTAGAAAATGGTAAATTGCAATTTTAGCCACGAATGGAGCATGAATATTCGAGTAAATTGTATATTTAAGTTAGTAAGGCTATGGATAGAATATATATTCGAGAATTTTGGATTTTCGGGCACGTGGGCCCGAGGGAATTTTGGTTATTTCACTGAGCGGGGTTGGGAAATTATATAATTTCGAATTGTTGCAAATATTAGAGTATATTTTCATTGGTTAGCCGTCATTTGGATAGTTTTGGGGCGTTGTGGGTTCGTTGGAGTCGTTGGAAAGGCGTGGATTTGGTTAATATGTAATAAAGATGTTTCAAAAATGTTAAAACCGAAAAGTTATTTCAACAAATTAATTAATGATTTGGCTTGCCTGACATTGATGTCCGGTGCCATCACGACCTTATGGATTTTGGGTAGTGACACGGGGCATCCAAAACCCGTTCCGAACACACGCCCAAGTCCTAAATCATCATATGAACCTACCAGAATCTTCGAATCTCGATTCCGGGGTCGTTTACTAAAAATGTTGACCGAAGTCAAACTTGGCCTTCAAGGCCAACCTTAAGGAACTAAGTGTTCCTATACCACTCCGAACTCCTCCAAACCTCGAACCACCCGTCCCCGCAAGTCATAAATCAGTAAAAGCAACTACGAGGAGTCTCATTTAGGGGCACGAGGTCCTAGAACACAAAACGACTGGTCGGGTCGTTACATCAACATTTAGAATAAATTATTTGCGCTTTTATAATAAGTAGTATCTATGAACGTGCATTGCATGTTAATAATGACACGTGATGATTTAAATATTTATTTATATAATGGAATAATAAAATTTAATTAATGAGAGAAATTTTATGTATAATAATACAACAATCATCTAAATGCCAAAAATAATTATTACATTAGCATAATAAATGAATTTAAAATAAAAATAGATCATCAAAACTTACACAAATGATCAATTTTGTCATGTTAGTTAGATAATTATGTATTATAGTTTAAAAGTATTCAATGTGATAGTATCTTAACGGACACTTCTTTGTGGACAATATTCTTTTGTGTATGTTCCTCCTAATGCTTTGGTTTCTCTCTCTTAACCAAAACTCGTGTTGTCGATCTTGATATCCCACTTGAAAGTGCAACATACAGTTGTTTCTGCAAGAAAATATATTACGATAAATATTGTCCAATATTTAGGATGTTTGTCTTTGTGCTTTATTTGTTATAAAATCAAAACATAAACATACTAAAATTTATTTTCACCCAAATTTAAAAGGATATTCCGTAGTTTCGGAAGACGAAAGTTGAATTTAGGGATAAAAATATACTTAGACACACATTGACCAGTATCATAATTTTTGCATGTATGGCGATATTGTCAAAATTTCTATATACCATTTATGTTCTATCACATAAGCTATTCGGCGTATCTAAGTTTTTCAGTAGCATGACAGACATATTTTTTCAAAATTAACCTATATACAATGGAAGATCAATTTTAACTTAGTCTATTATATATACACTGACACTAACATACGCAAGAAATAATAAACTTGACAACAAACATGTATGGTAGAAGGCCATTTGATATTAAAGTATTTAAGTGTTCTTTTTGGTAGTAATTATTGGTATCATTTTCTGCTGAGTCAAAAACTGAAAAACATTTCATTTTTATAGTAAAATTTTGCTATCAATATTTTATTTAGTTGATCAACATATTTATTTCTGCTACCTGATATCTTTTTAATTCTATCATGTGATTTGCACAAATTGCATTTTAATTTAATGATAGAAACATTATTAAATGCACTATTAGTACCATTGAGATTGATAACTAAGTGTTTAGGAAAAATCAAATCATCTTTTATTGGATGCTCTTATTCGTTTCCGACACGAAGCAGGAAGACACTGAATACTGGATCTGTCCTAAACTTTATATTTTTTGTCAATTGAATATTTTCCATTTGAGTCCAGAAGTATAACTTTGACAAGGTAATTTTTATAGTTTATGCTTTTGTCGATTTTGGAGCTATTGATAGTACTTGAAAGAAATCACCTCCCAAACCATTAATTTTCCACCAAACGATTCATTAATAAGAACTCCGGGCAATTATTTCAATTGTTTGACACTTTGCTATAAGTGCGTCATCTCATATTATTGTCACGACCCCAAATCCTAACAGGTCGTGATGGCGCCTATCATGGAACTAGGCTAGCCAACCATCACATTACTACGCATTTGTTCGATTATAATAATTCACAATTCGATAATAAACAGCAATCATCGCATAAAATATTTCCTTTAAGTCTTAGCGCCCCAATAATAGTCTAAACAACTCTAAACAAAACCTCCCATGATTGGAGTCATTATGGTCACGACAATCTACGAAATAAAACTAACTCTACTAATGTCTTAAATAAAGTTCAGGAATGAAATGCTAAAACTAAATAGGGAAGGGAAATAGAGAAGTTGTGGACGCTGGACAGCTACCTCGAAATCCCGTAAAGCTGCTGACAACGAACAAGACAACTACTGCTCCAAATCGGTACTTGAATCTGTGCACAGAGGCACAGAGAGTAATGATGAGTACGCCAACTCAGTAGTAATGAAAATAAATTACAGTCTGAGAAATACGAAACACACAACACAGATACACCAATTCACAAAAAACAGTAAAACACAAAGTCACCATAAAGTATTCATCAAATACATAAGTTCGAAAACCATTTTTCAGAAATCCTTTGAAACAAGTATAATTTCAATATATCTCAGTAAAACTCTCAGTAAAATCAGTTTGAAAAACGAAGTGAATCACAGTCAAAAACTCAGTAAAATCATCATAAGTCTGCCCCTCCGTCCATAATCATTTCTCATCAGCACCTCACCATCACTCAGTATCAGCCCAGCGGGCAACCTCACAGTCACTCAGTATCAGCCCCGCGGGCATCACTCGCACTCAGTAGGTACCTGCGCTCACTGGGGGTGTACAGACTCCGGAGGGGATCCTACAGCCCAAGCGCTATAATAAGACACATCATGGCATAAATCACTCACAATATTGGCCCTCGGCCAACCACATCATGGCATAAATCACTCACAATATTGGCCCTCGGCCAGCCACATCATGGCATAAATCACTCACAATATTTGCCCTCGGCCAGCCACATTATGGCATCCTCACAATATTGGCCTGCATCCTCACTCAGTCAGACACTCTCAACATGCCACTCGGGCCATCATTATACTGGGTTCTCGACCCAAAACAGTGTTTCATTTTCAAGAAATAATATCAAAATACACTAAGTGTCAAAACAATTTTCAAGAAAAGACTGAGTGGAAATCATAACATATCAAGTGAAGAAAATAGTAAAAACAGCCCCCAATGGGTAAACAGATCGGCACTAGGCCCCAAATACGACTTGCAGCCCAAATTATATCAAGATATATTAATACTATTAAGCATAGGCTTAAAAATCGGGTTCGCAACTCAATATTTGCCTAAAAAGGAATATATTTCCAAATTTTCAATCTCTGCATTCCAAAATCCGTGAAAGGATGCAAAGTCCGAGGTTTCATACCCTCAGGACAGGATTCAAAGACATTATTTACCTCAAACTAGCCCGAAAAGCTACTTTGCACCCCGCTTGCCTCTCGAATCAACTTCCGAGCACTTAAAATCTATAAAGATCAGATTCTTACTATCAAATTATGCTAAAGGAAACCAGTCCGTACATATAAAAAATGCTAAAATCGGAGTTCGTTTGACCCCTCAAATTGACCCCTAAAGGTCTCATAATTTCAAGCCCTAACTCCCCCTTTTTCCTACTGATTTTCATAATTAAACACTGATATAAGGTCTCCAATCACATATAATCGAGTTATTAAGTCCAAAAAGCTTACCTCAATGATGAACCAACGTTTCCCTCATCAAAATCCCTCAAAAACCTCGGAACCCGTACAACAATGGTAAAAAGAGGGTTAAAAATCGCGAAGTCATGCTTATAAAATTTCTGAACAGTGGTTCCACACATGCGGCCACTTAAGCGCACCTGCGTACCCACACCTACGGTCCCAGGTGCGCACCTGCGGAGCACCCTCGAATTTCAGCCTCCGCACCTGCGCTGGTACTTCCGCATCTGCGACATCGCTGGTGCGAAAAACACCTCGCACCTGCAGAATTTCCTCATCTACCTTACTTCCGCATCTGCGTGCATTTTTCCGTTCCTACGGGCCCGCACCTGCTGTCAAACTTTCGCAAGTGCGATCGCACCATTAATCAGAAACCAACAGTTTTTTGCTGCATTTTCTCAACTTCGAATCTCCCGTTAACCATCTGAAATCAAACCCGAGCCCCTCGGGACCCCAACCAAACATACCAACACATCATATATGATCATTCAAACTTAGTTTCACTCTCAAAACTCTAAAAATAACATCAAATTCACTTCGGATTCAAGCCTAAGAACTTTGAAATTTCTAAAATCCACCAACGATGCTGAAACTATCCAAAACAACTCCGATTGACCTGAAATTTTGCAGACATACCCAAAATGACATTATGAACCTGTTCCAACTTCTGGAATTTCATTCCGACCCCGATAGCCCATTTTTCACTGCCGACCGGGAATCATCAAAAACTAACTTTCGCCAATTCAAGCCTAATTCTACACCGGACATCACAAAAATATTCCGAACACACTCCTAAGTCCCAAATCACCTAACGAAGCTATCCGAGCCATAAAATCTGCATTCCGAGGTCGTTTACCAATAAGTCAACTCTCATTTGACTTTTCCAACTCTAAGCCTATTTTTAAAGACTAAGTGACTAAATTCTCATTATAAATATTCTGATTCCGAGCCTACCAACTCTAACACATCAAGAACAGTAATACCAACCTATGACAAGTCAATAACAGTAATTATAATGTAGGTTCTACATAACGACTGACCGGGTCGTTACAATTATAAATTTTGCTTTCCCTATAAATTTAGCGCTATTGTTCTGCTTTGATATATTTGTGTTGGTTATTAAGTTGTTTGAAGAGATATATCAAATCTAAAGCGGGTGGCCTCACAGTAAAATCGTTGTTGGTACACCACTTGCTATTATTGCTAACAGTGTCATGCCCTTGATATGATATTTGCAAGTAATGTATCACAAAGAAATATTATTTCGATTCCGCTGGAGGCATCTACAAAGAATAATCCCGTTATACCAGAGTCGACTCTTTATAATATAGTCTTGAAAGCTTGTTCTTGATTAGGATTTAGTTGTGAATGTGTTTCCTTAGACACCTCTATAACATTTGATTCTTAATAATATACTAACTTTTTTACTTTGTGTTCTAACGCTCTTTCTATAGAATAAATTTATGTATCCTAAGATTATTTTTTTTAACTTGAATTAAGTTTTTACTTTAAAAAGTAATTAAATTGGATTTTCTTGCAAAATAATTAATAAAATGATTTAATTATTTAGTTTTAACATAAAAAATAATTTATTCTATGTTGATTCAGATCTTAATATTAGTTCATCTCTTGTTTTGAATATTTAATTTTAATTATAATTTTATCCACTATAAATTTTATTTTGAAAGAGTAAAAGATTGGTATGACATTTCACTTTCAGATCTTTATATTTGTAGAATCATTAGTGGTACGGACTCTTACCAACCATTTTTTCCCTCTTTCTCACACATTTATATTCTTAAATATTTTCTTAGTTGTTGTTTAATAATTGGGTATTTTTCAATATTACAGGAAAAATTGATAAAATTTTTTATTTGAGTAGGAAAATAGTTCAAATATAATATAAAAATATATTATCATGGGGAATTTTTTTTTCTCAATTTTAATTTTTTATGCGGTCCATTTAATATTACTATTTGTTTTTTGTATTGGACATTATGGAGTGGTAATGTATTGCCAATATAGAGGGTTCTTATGAAATTGATTTTATAAAACCTTCCTACATATTTTAAATAAGAATTTAAGAGATAAAAATTTATTATTTTTAAAATCTTAAATATTAAAAATTAGCAAAGAAAGTAATGTAGTCCAAAAAATATATTATTGCAGTTATGTCCTTTCCGTACGAGTTCTCCCGCTTAATATTTTTGGACTATTTTGGTATATTAATAATGTATTTATGCTTTTATAATAATATAGGCTCTCCTTTTTCTAAATGGATTTGGACAATATAGTACATTCTCAAATTAAATTACTAATAGGATATTATAATACGTTTTCGAATTAAATTAGGAATACGAATTTTTAAGAAGTACATCCTAAAAGTAATAGGATTACATGGCTAACGATATTTATTTGTTCAATTTTATATGAATTAGACAACCCGACATTAATTATACTAATAGGATTCCTAACGGTAATCATGTATGATTCCTAACGTGTAGTATTATGTCCAAACTAATAGGATTATAAGGCTAATATCTAGAATTTCGGTTATGTCCTTTTATTATGAGTTAGTATGCTTAATATTATAAGGTTATTTTTGTAACCCGACATTGTATTCATATTTTTATAATAATATAGATATATATTAACTTTTGGTGGTTTTAAACAACCAAAAAAAAGTTCTAAGTAGTTGGTACATGTGTTTTGTTCGTTTATTAATTTTTTTCTCTTTTTCCCTGTGACATCCGTACTAACAATCTCATATCTTTTGATAAATTCACTGATCACTTTCTAAACATCTCCCGACAGTACAACACTCAAAAAGCAAAATATATATAGAAAAAAATTTACCTTTAATTTCCCCAATTACGTATTTAAAGAAAAAAAGTAAAAAAAGAAAATTAGCCTTTTAAATCTAACACAAAAATTTGAACGTTTTGGAGTTGCCATTGTTGTTGTCATGTTTTTTTTTAGCATGGGAAAGATACTTATATTATAGCTAGATAGGGTTCAAGATATTACAGCCATTGTTCGTGTCACTTAGGACACATTTGTTACCAAAATTTACTAGGCTATTACAAACATCAATGTTTAAGTGCTTCACAAAAACTACTTGTTCACTTTGATCCCTTCTCACACTTGATTCCACAAAAACAGGAGGTTGGACGTAATACTTTTTCCTTCTTGTTTGATCTCCAAAGTTTGTTGCCAGAAGGTGCGTCACTTCATTTCCTTGCCTGAAGGTGTGTCTGAGGATCACGTCCTTCTTTTGGCCCATTAACGTCCTTGTGTCATGTTAATCTAGGAAAGTAAGTATCTGAATGTTACAATGTTAGGAAAGTAATAATTTTTAGTTGATATTTTTCTCAAAAAATTATTATGAGTTCTGAAATATTATTCGACATGAAGTTAAATCTTTAATGAAATAAATATTCATAATGAAATTTCATCCTAAATTTTAGAACTCTATTATTACTTAACTTTAAATATTTATTTCTTATAATTTTATCCAACACAAAATTATTTATTAAAAAATAGTTAGCTTTTGAAGAATATAAAATTAATTTGTTACAATTGACATGATGGGAATAATGAGTTAATTTACACTATATTTTCTTTGACTAACTTATTATTTCAGTTAGCACATTATTCTTTGCCTTGTCTAAAAGTTAAAAAAAGAAGAAGTTTAAACTAAACTAAAGAAAAAGCTCCCAAAAGACCCAACTCACCGGCAACATCAATTTTCAATAAAAAAGTCTATTTTATTCGGAAGTAGTATTTTAATGGAATTTTATTTATGTTGTTTTGACCAAAATATGACCTACAAAGTTATGTGAAAAATAATGTAAAAAAGGATATTTTATCCCGTATTAAGGGAATGAGTCTTGCTTTAAAATTGAAGTAAAAGAATAACAAAATCCGACGAAGAACCCTTTTACTCCTAATCAAATTAACTATTGAAATAGTTAATACCCGTTCTTGTTAAGAAAAGGAAAAATTGATTAGAACCCATTACAAATTAAGCTTATTTCAGGAAAAATATTAAATACTTAGTACAATTTCTAGTATAATTACAACTCTTTATTTTAATGTGCAGTATTTTAGTTGTGTCCTCTTCTTATGTCTTTTAGTGAAATTATTTAAGGTTATTTTGGTATATCAACATTATATTCGTGCTTTTATAATATATATATATATATATATAAAAGAGAGTATTGCAGAGAAAAGTAGATAGAAAGAATTCTTATTGATTGAGATGAATTATAATAGAATAGAAACCCTCTATTTATAGGGAAAAAGTGGCTTAGCCATAAGTAACAAACCCTAAAATCTCTCTAAAATATAGACATTCACCTTAGATACAATTTTACTTATAACACTCCCCCTTGAATGTCTATTCAACAGATAAGTGCCTCGTTAAAACCTTAACTATAATAAAATCCGATGGGAAAAAAAGTCTAGTGAAGGAAAAAGAGTACACATGTTTAGAACTATACATTTTGGTTGCCTCGTTAAAAACCTTGCAAGAAAAATTCAGTGGGATAAAATCTTGTAAGGGAAAAAGTGTACAACGCGTATTAACTCCCCTTGATGAGACAATCAATTCACATCATTGAGTCTTCACATTGCAATCTTGTGCACTAGCTTCTTGAAGGTTGACATCGGCAGAGATTTGATGAATAAATCAGTCATATTAACTCCAATGAATATGTTGCACCTTGAAAATCCTCGCTTTCACAGTATCATACTTATAATTATAACAAGGTATATAAGTGTACAAATTGCACTTAGGATTGTATATGCTTTAAGCGATTTGAATCCTTCAGGGATTATCATATAAGCTAAGTCATATAAGCCATTTAAATAAACTTTAGATGCATATCAAGTTTTCATGTCGTAGCAAGATACAATGCTAGATTTCACACCATTGACTTTATACTTTCAAGTGTTTGAATTGCAGGTCCAAACTATATGTCTTTCATATGAAACAAATTCTATTCGAATTCTGTCTCTTTCATTTGGCTAATATTTTTGTGTCTGTATTCAGCATGCTTAAGATCCACATCTATACTTAGCATTATCATAGATGTCGTCGACGAAAGTTTTTATATCGGTTCCAACATTTTTTCATAAAGATATAATATAAAGATCTCTTCATTCATATATTCAGGTACCTGAATCTCTCCTGAGATTTTATGAAGTGTAATGTCATGTGATCTTCTAGATCACTTGCCTCCTTATTATGACCATTTTGATCATCTTCTTTATCAAGAATTTTACTTGAAATCAATTTGTCTATACGCTTTAAGCGTACCATAGACTTTGTCTTTCTAATACTTATTATAATAGAAGCATTGACTTTGTCTTTCTAATACTTATTATAATAGAAGCATTTACAGTGAGAATATGGTTACTTTCTTTATTTCGCAAATGCGCTTCGCATGGTTTGCAATATATTGCAGATGAATTATTTTTTTATGAACTTCAAGTTCATATTATCTTCAAGGATCTAGAGGTACAAATGATGATTAATTCCACTTAACTTTTTCTTAAATGTTTATCATATTTTCACGTTAGAAAAACTAACTTGCTTCCTCAACTTTGAAAAATTACCTTTGTGCATTATGGTGTTAATCAAAATATACACCACATGTTAATAATAATAAGATGGAATTATTTGGTTCCTGACCCTGAACCACTTGTGAGGGGAGAATATAATATACTTTCGTATATAACCTATATCAAACTGATAAAGATAATTTTGTTCTCATAAATAATATTTTAGTTATTAAGTGGAGAAAGCTAATAAATCGTTTTGTTAAACCAACTATGATGTAAACCAACTTATCAAGATGAACTATCTTGAATAGAAAATCTAAAATTATGCTCTAAATTAAATTATTGAACAGTTACCTCTCAAACACCAAGTTGCGGGTTAATAATTATCGCACACGTTACCATCTCATAGATGCATCTTATGTAGTATACATGGCAGGTGAATGTCACGACCCGAATTTTCCACCGTCAGGACCGTGATGGCGCCTAACATTGAATCTGCTAGGCAAGCCAACATTTCTGATTATTTACCTTATTTCTTTATCTTTAACAGTTTACCAGACTTTATAATAAAATCATAGAATATAAAATACGAGATAATATAATTAAACAGCTTGATGTGATACTAATACGAAATCCAGAACCAAAGAACTCCCAGAACAAGTGTCACAATCTCACGAACTATCTATGAATACTATAAGTAGGATTCCGAACAAATATAAATACACATCTGTCTCATAGATAAATAAGAACAGAATAGAAATGAAATAGTAGGGGACGCCAAGGCCTGCGGACGTCTGCAGAACTACCTTGGAGTCTCCGCTGGATTGAAGGAAACAACCCTGATCTACGGTCCGAAGAGTCCAGTACCGGGATCTGCACAAAAGAGCAGAGTGTAGCATCAGTACAACCGACCCCATGTACTGAGTAAGTGACGAGCCTAACCTCGGCAAAGTAGTGAAGAGGCTAGGACACGACAACCAAAATCAACCTGTGCAGTTTAATGGTATACCGAGAAAAATTACAACGAGGAATAAACAGTTAAGCATAAAGGAAAGGGGAACATGCTCAGGGGAGGAAATATCAAATAATGGAAATAACGAGATAAGGCAAAATTTAGATATCAATTTAAGCAACAGAAATAGTAATACAAATACAAGTGCACGGCATCACCCTTCGTGCTTTTACTCTCGTCCTCACCATCAGAATCAATATATTCAGCACGACATCACCCTTCATGCTTTTACCTCACAATATCATAGCACAATATTATTCTTCGTGCATTATCACTCATATCATGGCACGACATCACCCTTCGTGCTTTTAAAATCACAATATCGGCACGACATCACCCTTTGTGCATTGACACTCACTCAAAATCTCACGCACGACATCACCCTTCATGCTTTTACCTCACAATATCATAGCACAATATTATTCTTCGTGCATTATCACTCATATCATGGCACGACATCACCCTTCGTGCTTTTAAAATCACAATATCGGCACGACATCACCCTTTGTGCATTGACACTCACTCAAAATCTCACGCACGACATCACCCTTCATGCTTTCAAACTCTTCCTCAACCATACACATTCAAATGACAGCAATCCAGCAAGGAAAATAACTGAGTAAACAGAAATAATACCATAACATCCCGGCAAGGGAGCCTACAGTGGAATCAATACCATCCCGGCAAGGGAGCCAACAGTGGAATCAATACCATCCCGGCAAGGGAAAAACAGCTATAACTAATCTCACTTAGTGCATAACTTCACATAAACATCTTCAACTGAAACCAATACTCGACACAGTTCAATATCTAGGAATTTCCACCAACATGGATAGCTATAAAGTTAAACTCAAGTATTACTTAACAAAAAATCACATAAATCACAATATTCGACTCACATGCATACTTGACACCAACGTATAGGTACTCGTCACCTCACATATACATTGAACATGATACTTACACATAGAAAATAGGACACAACAAATATTCCCTCAAGCTAAGGTTAAGCCATACACTTACCTCGAATTCCACGACCAACTCAAGCCTCAATTACCGTTTTCCCTTTAGAATTCACCTCCAATTCAATTGTATCTAGACATAATTAGCTTAACAATATCAATAAATGCTAAATAATTCAACCCCAATGCTTAATTATGAATTTTTTATCATTCTTCTTAAAAAGTCAAATCGACCCTGGGCCCGCTTGGTCAAAACTCGAGGTTCGGACCAAAACTCGATCACCCATTCACCCACGAGCCCGAATATGTAATTAGTTTCGAAATCCGGCCTCAGAACGAGTTCTAAATTCCAATTATTCAAAAAGTCCTAACTCTACTCAAATCCCCAATTTTCTACCATTAAAACCCGATAATTCTTGATAAAAGTTGATGAAAATCATTAGGAAATTGAAGAAAATTAGTTAGTGGACACTTACCTATGATTTGGGAAGAAAATCTTTTGAGAAAATCGCCCTTGGTCTCCTATTTTTGTGAAGAAGTGAATGAAATCGGATGAACTCTAACTTAAACACCCTGCCCGACCCAAACGCAGGTGCGGAAATGAGCAAAGCCACTGAGGGCCGCACCTGCGGAGTTGTATCCGCTTCTGCTGAATTTTGTCGCACCTGCGAAAAGGGGGCTGGCTGGGCTGGACCGCACCTGCGGCTGAAGGTCTGCACCTGCGGCCCTAGGCTCGCAGATGCGGGCACACTAAAACTTGTGCACCAGCAGTGATTTTCCAATTCTAAACACCCCGGAACCTACCCGAAACTCACCCGAGCCCTCAAGGCTCCAAACCAAACATGTACACAACCTTAAAAATATCCTACAGACTTACTCGTGCGATCAAATCTCCAAAATAACATCTTAAACAACGAACTTAGCATAGAATTCGAAGAAAAATCTCAAAACTTCAAAGTTTCAAATTTCACAACTACGGGTCTGAATCACGTCAAATGACCTCCGTTTCTTACCAAATTTTAAAAGTATCACTCAAATACTATATTAAACCTGTACCAGGCTCCGGAACCAAAATACGGGCCCGATACCATCAATTTTAAATATAATCAAATTTCCAAAGGCTCTTATAATTTGAGTAAAATAATTTCTTTCAAAAACTCATTTCTCGGACTTGGGACCTCGGAATTCAATTCCGGGCACACGCCCAATTTCCATATTCTCCTACGGACCCTCTGGGACCGTCAAATCACGGGTCTGGGTCCATTTACCAAAATGTTGACCGAAGTCAACTTAAATTCAATATTAAAGACAAAATTAGCATTTTTCTCAGTTTTTCACATAAAAGCCTCCCGGATATTTGCCCAGTCTGTGCACGCAAAACGAGGTGAGATATAAGGAGGTTTTCAAGGCCTCGGAACACAGTTTTGGCTTATAAAATGAGAGATGACTTTTTGGGTCATCACATTCTCCACCTCTAAAATAACCGTTCGTCCTCGAACGGACATAGAAAAGTACCTGAATCGGGGAAAAAATGAGGATATCAGCTCCGCATATCGTACTCGAACTCCCAGGTAGCTGCCTCGGCAGGCTGACCTCTCCACTGAACACGAACCGAAGGATAACTCTTCGATCTCAACTGACAAACCTGCCGTCTAATATATCTACCGCCTTCTCCTCTAGGTCAAATCCTTTGTCCAACTGGACACTGCTGAAATCTAACACATGGGCTGGATCGCCGTGATACTTCCGAAGCATAGACACATGAAACACGGGATGCACAATTGATAAATTTGGTGGCAACACAAGTCTGTAAGCCACCTATCCCACTCTATCAAGAATCTCAAACAGACCAATGAACCTAGGGCTTAGCTTGCCCTTTTTCCCAAACCTCATCACGCTCTTCATGGGCGACACCCGAAGCAACACCCGCTCTCCTACCATGAATGCTACATCACGAACTTGGCGATCGGCATAACTCTTCTGCCTAGACTGAGCTGTACGAAGTCTATCCTGTATGATCTTAACCTTATCCAAGGCATTCCGCACTAAGTCTGTACCCAACAACGAGCCTCTCCCGGCTCAAACCACCCAACCGGGCCATCTTAATGCTCGATTGATAGCTGTTGTTGTAGGAAAACTCAGCTAATGGCAAGAACTGATTCCAAGAACCTCCAAAGTCAATGACACAGGCTCGTAGCATATCCTCCAAAATCTGAATAGTACGCTCGGACTGTCCGTCCGTCTGAGGATGAAACGATATGCTCAACTCAACTCTCGTGTCCAACTCACGTTGAACTGCCCTCTAGAAATTCAAGGTAAACTACGTACCTCGGTTAGAAATGATAGACACGGGCACACCATGAAGAAAAAAAATCTCTCTAATGTAGATCTCTGCCAATCTCTCCGAAGAGTATGAAACTGCCACAGAAATGAAGTGCGTTGACTTGGTCAATCTGTCCACAATAACCATGCTGCATCAAACTTCCTCTGAGTCCAACAACGAAATCCGTGGTGATACGCTCCCACTTCCACTCAGGAATCTCAATCTGTCGAAGCAATCCACCAGGCCTCTGATGCTCGTACTTAACCTGCTAACAGTTCAAACACCGAGCTACATATGCCACAATATCCTTTTTTATCCTCCTCCATCAACAGTGCTACCGCAAATCTTGATACATCTTTGCGGCGCCCGGATGAATGGAGTACCGAAAACTATGGGCCTCCTCTAAAATCAACTCACGGAGTTCATCCACATTTGGCACACAAATACGACACTGCATCCGTAAAACTCCATCATCACCAGCAGTAACCAGCTTGGCACCACCGTGCCGCACCGTGTCTCTAGGGACACACAAATGAGGATCATCATACTGCCGATCTCGAATACGATCAAATAATGAAGAACGAGCAATTGTATAAGCTAGAACACGTCCGAGCTCAGAAATATCCAATCTCATGAACCGATTGGCTAAATCCTGAACATCCAAAGCAATCGGTCTCTCCCCAATCGGAATAGATGCAAGACTACCCGTACTGGCTTACTTCCTACTCAAAGCATCGACCACCACATTGGCCTTCCCCGGATGATATAAGATAGTGATGTCAAAGTATTTCAACAACTCCAACCATATATTCTGCCTCAAATTTATCTCCTTCTTTTTGAACAAATATTGCAAGCTCTTGTGATCCGTGAACACCTCACATGACACGCCATATAGATAATGCCTCCAAATCTTCAGTGCGTGAACAATGGCTGCTAGATCCAAATCATGAACTGGATAATTCTTCTCGTGTATCTTCAACTGACGTGAAGCATATGCAATAACCTTGACATCCTGCATCAACACTGCACCAAGTCCAAACCGAGATGCATCACAATACACAGTATATGGCCCTGAACCTGTGGACAAAACCAACACTGGTGTCGTAGTCAAAGTTGTGTTGAGCTTCTGGAAGCCCGCCTCACACTCCTATGACCACCTGAACTGGGCACCATTTGAGTCAACCTGGTCATCGGGACTGCAATAGATGAAAACCCCTCCACGAACCGACAGTAATAGCCCGCTAAACCCAAGAAACTCCGGGTCTCCTTGGCTGAAGTGGGTCTAGGCCAATCCTTGACCGTTGAAATCTTCTTGGGATCAACCTGAATACCCTCTGCTGATCCAACATGACCCAAAAATGCAACTGAACTCAACCAAAACTCACATTTCAAAAACTTGGCATATAACTGACTGTCCTTCAGAGTCTGGAGAACGACTCGAAGGTGTTGTTGATGCTCCTCCCGGCTGCGTGAATAAACCAAAATATCATCAATGAATACAATCACGAAGAAATCCAAATAAGACCTGAACACTCGGTTCATCAAGTCCATAAAAGCAGCTAGGGCATTTGTCAACCCGGATGACATCACTAAGAACTCATAATGCCCGTACCAAGTGCAAAAGTCTATCTTAGGGACATCAGATGCCCTAATACTCAACTGGTGGTAGCCAGATCTCAAATCAATCTTCGAAAATACCTTGGCACCCTAAAGCTGATCAAACAAATCATCAATTCGCGGCAATGGATACTTGTTCTTGATGGTAACCTTGTTCAATTGCCGATAATCTATACACATCCTCACGACCCTTCCATCTTCTTAACAAACAACATCGGCGAACCCCAAGGCGAGACACTAGGATTAATGGATCCTTTATCGAGCAAATCCTGCAACTGTTCTTTCAACTCCTTCAACTCTGGCGGGGCCATACAATATGGCGAGATAGAAATGGGTTGAGTGCCCGGAGCCAACTCAATGCAAAAGTCAATATCCCTATCGGGTGGCATACCCGACAGGTCTGTAGAAAATACCTCTGGAAACTCACGGACAATGGGCACAGACTCCATGGAAGGAACCTCGGCACTTGAATCGTGAACATAGGCCAAATAGGCCAAACACCCTTCTCGACCATACGCCGAGCCTTCATATATGAGATAACCTTGTTGTAAGAATGACCAGGATTCCCTCTCCTCTCCAATCGAGGCAACCCCGACAATGTTAAGGTCACGGTCTTGGCATGACAGTCCAGTATGGCATGATAGGGCGACAACCAATCCATCCCTAAAATAACATCAAAATCTACAATATCAAGAAGTAGAAGATCTACACTAGTCTCAAGACCACCAGTAACTGCTACACACGAACGGTAGACGCGATCTACCACAATAGAATCGTCCACTGGGGTAGACACATATACAAGAGTACTCAGAGAATCACGGGGCATAACCAAGTAAGGAGCAAAATAAGATGACACATAGGAAAATGTGGACCCCGGATCAAATAAAATCGAAGCATCCCTGCTGCAAACTGAAACCATACCTGTGATAACTGCATCGGAGGCCTCAGCCTCAGTTCTGGCTGGAATAGTATAACATCGAGGATGGGCCCCACCCATCTGAACTACGTCCTGGGGACGGCCTCCTGCTGGCTGACCCCTACCTCTAGTAACCTGGCCTCCACCTCTAACTGCCTGACCTCTACCTCTAACACCTCAACCCCTACCTCTGGTTGGCTGAGTGGGTGGTGGAGCACCTGGTGAAAACCATAGCACGAGAACCCTGGTGCTGAGAACTGCTCGAGGCTCGAGGGCGAAATCTAACAATAAGCCTCTGATCACCACAAGTATAACAAGCTGCTAAGTCTGCTGACCCTGAAACTGACCCTTACGACCTTAGTAACCACCTTGAAAACTCTGAAGCGGCGGTGCAATAATAGGAGCTGATGGTGAAATGTAGGGAAATTGATCAGAATACTGCATATGGGAACCACTGCCACCTGGAGCACTGCGGGAAACCTGAAGTGCCGAATGAAAGGGCCTAGAAGGATGGACCCTACCAAAAGAATCCCTTCCTCCAGATGAGGCACCACTGAACCTGCCAAAATGAAGGGGTCTCTTGTCAGACCCCTGACCACCCCCCTACAACAGAACCATCTCAACTTGTCTGGGCACATTGGCTGCATTCTGGAAAGAAATCTCACTCCTTGTCTCCTTGGCCATCTACAATCTGATCGGCTGAGCTAGTCCCTCAATAAATCTCCTCACCCTCCATCGCTCGGTGGGGAGTATCATAATAGCATGTCGGGCCAAGGTAACAAATCTGGTCTCGTACTGGGCGACGGTCATAGAGCCCTACTGGAGACGCTCAAACTGCATCCGTAGATCCTTTCTCTGAGTGATAAAAAGAACCTTCTCCAGGAACAAATCGGGGAACTGGGCCCAAGTCAAGTCCGGTGATCCAACTGGTCTGGCCAATCAATAATCTCTCCACCAAGTCTTGGCGGGACCTGACAGACGTAAGGTAGCAAAGTCGACCCCATTGGTCTCCACTATCCCCATGTTCCGTAGAACCTCATGGTAGCTATCCAAATAGTCTTGGGGATCCTCGGAAGATGCACCACTATAAGTAGTAGTGAAAATATTGGTGAACCTGTCCAACCTCCACAAAGCATCAGCAGACATAGCTACTCCATCACTGATCTGGGCCACGATACCGGCTGAACTACCCCGACTGGCTGAGCTACTGGAGTCTGAAACTGAGAAGCCAACTGCTCCGGGGTGTGAGTAGCGGGAGTCTAGGCTCCTCCCCCAACATGAGAGACGACTAGTGCTACAGGAAGCAAACCTGCCTGAGTGACACTCTCCATGAGGCCCACTAGACGGACCAGAGCATCCTGGAGTACTAGGGTGGCAATGAACCCCTCGGGAACCTGAGCTGGCCCAACCGGGATTGTCTGGGCAGGAACCTCATCAACAAACTCTACTTGAGGCTCTGCCACTGAGGCTGCTGCTCTGGGCTGAGCTCTGCCCCTGCCTCGGCCTCTAGCATGGCCTCGGCCTCATCCTCGGCCCCTTGTAAGAGCTGCAATTGGAGACTCAGGCTGCTGATCAGTGGATGAAGAAGCATGTGTTCTCGCTATCTGAGAGAGAATAGAGCAGAAATTCAGTTAGTTTTGAGACATCAAATCGCATTCTTTTCTTTACTCAACGCTGAAGCTGGTTCTGAAGGATTAAATTGGTCATGGCTTGGGGAGAAGTCATTACTACACTTTGTAGCCTCTAGGGGATAAGCACAAACGTCTCTGTACCGATCCCTCAGACTCTACTAAGCTTGTCTGTGAATTGTGAGACATAAGCAACCTAGTGCTCTGATACCAACTTGTCACGACCCGAATTTCCCATTGTCGGGACCGTGATGGCGCCTAACATTGAACCTGCTAGGCAAGCCAACATTTCTGATTATCTACGTTATTTCTTTATCTTTAACAGCTTACCAGACTTTATAATAAAATCACAGAATATAAAATACGATATAATATAATTCAACAGCTTGATGTGATACTAATACGAAATCCAGAACCAAAGTACTCCCAGAACAAGTGTCACAATCTCACGGACTATCTATGAATACTACAAATAGGAGTCCGAACAAATATAAATACATATCTGTCTCAGAAGTAAATAAGAACAGAATAGAAATGAAATAAGAGGGGACGCCAAGTCTTGCGGACGTCTGCAGAACTACCTCGAAGTCTCCGCTAGTATGAAGGCAGCAACCCTGATCTACGGTACGAAGAGTCCAGTGCCGAGATCTGCACAAAAGTACAAAGTGTAGCATCAGTACAACCGACCCCATGTACTGAGTAAGTTTCGACCCTAACCTCGGCGAAGTAGTGACGAGGCTAGGACACGACAACCAAAATCAACCTGTGCAGTTTAATAGTATACGGAGAAAAAATACAACGAGGAATAATCAGTTAAGCATAAAGAAAAGGGGAACATGCTGAGGGGAGGAAATAACAAATAATGGAAATAACGAGATAAGGCACAATTTAAATATCAATTTAAGCAACAGAAATAGTAATACAAATACAAGTGCACGGCGTCACCCTTCGTGCTTTTACCCTCGTCCGCACCATAAGAATGAATATATTCAGCATGACATCACCCTTCGTGCTTTTACCTCATAATATCATGGCACGCCATTATCCTTCCTACATTATCACTTATATCATGGCACAACATCACCCTTCGTGCTTTTAAAATCACAATATCGGCACGGCATCACCCTTCGTGCATTGACACTCACTCAAAATCTCACGCACGACATCACCCTTCGTGCTTTCACACTCTTCCTCACCCAAACACGTCAAATGACAACAATCCAACAAGGAAAATAACGGAGTAAACTGAAATAAAACCATAACGTCCCGGCAAGGGAGCCAACAGTGGAATCAATACCATCCCGGCAAGGGAAAAATATTTATAACCAATCTCACTTAGTGCATAACTTCACATAAACATCTTCAACTGAGACCAATACTCGAAACAGTTCAATATCAAGGAATTTCCACCAACATGGATAGCTATAAAGTTAAACTCAAGTATTACTTAACGAAAAATCAGATAAATCACAATATTCGACTCACGGGCGTACTTGACACCAACGTATAGGTACTCGTCACCTCACATATACATTGAACATGATACTTACACATAGAAAATAGGACACAACACCTATTCCCTCAAGCTAAGGTTAAGCCATACACTTACCTAGAATTCCACGACCAACTCAAGCCTCAATTACCGCTTTCCCCTTAGAATTCTCCTCCAATTCAATTGTATCTAGACATAATTAGCTTAACAATATCAGTAAATGCTAAATAATTCAACCCCAATGCTTAATTATGAATTTTATATCATTCTTCCTAAAAAGTCAAAAATCGACCCCGGCCCGCTTAGTCAAATCTCGAGGTTCGGACCAAACTCCGATCACCCATTCACCCATGAGCCCGAATATGTAATTAGTTTCGAAATTCGACCTCAAAACGATGTCTAAATTCAAATTATTCAAAAAGCCCTAACTCTACCCAAATCCCCAATTTTGTACCATTAAAACCTTAGAATTCTTGATAAAAGTTGATGAAAATCATTAGAAAATTGATTAAAATTAGTTAGTGGACACTTACCTATGATTTGGGAAGAAAATCTCTTGAGAAAATCACCCCTGGTCTCCTATTTTTGTGAAGAAGTGAAAATAAAATCGGATGAAGCTCTAACTTAAACACACTGCCCGACCGCAAGCGCATGTGTGGAAAAATGGTCGCACCTGCGGAAATGGGCAAGGCCACTGAGGGCCGCACCTGCGGAGGTGTATCCGCTTCTGCGGAACCGCTTCTGCGGAATTTTTGTCGCATCTGCGGAAAGAGGGCTGGCTGGTCTGGACCGCACCTGCGGATGAAGGTCCGCACCTGCGGTCTCGCACCTACGGCCCTGGGCTCGCAGGTGCGGGCACACCAGAACTTGTACACCAACAGTGACTTTCCAATTCTAAACACCCCGCAACCTACCCGAATCTCACTCGAGCCCTCGGGGCTCCAAACCAAACATATACACAACCTTAAAAATATCCTACGGACTTACTCGTGTGATCAAATCGCCAAAATAACATCTCAAACAACGAACTTAGCATATAATTCAAAGAAAAATCTCAAAACTTTCAAAGTTTCAAATTTCACAACTATGGATCCGAATCACATCAAATGACCTTCGTTTCTTACCAAATTTTACAAGCATCACTCAAATACTATGTTAAACATGTACCAGGCTTCGGAACCAAAATACGGGCATGATACCATCAATTTCAAATATAATCAAATTTCTAAAGGCTCTTATAATTTCAGTAAAATAATTTCATTCAAAAACTCATTTCTCGGGCTTGGGACCTCGAAATTCAATTTCGGGCATACGCCCAAGTCCCATATTTTCTTACAGACCCTCCGGGACCGTCAAATCATGGGTCTGGATCCGTTTACCAAAATTTTGACCGAAGTCAACTTAAATTCAATATTAAAGGCAAAATTAGTATTTTTCTCATTTTTGCACATAAAAGCCTCCCGGATATACGCCTGGGATACGCACGCAAAACGAAGTGAGATATAAGGAGGTTTTTAAGGTCTCGAAACACAGTTTTGACTTATAAAATGAGAGATGACTTTTTGGATCATCACAATGGATGGGTTCATATTCATCTTTGATGTTTCCAGTATTCATGGGATTCAATCCCAATTTTAGTTGGTCTATTAATTAATGAGAACAAACAACTTAAGAGAATTCTAAAGAACTTTCTAGTTCTTTAATATTTATCCATGTGAATTCTCTTTTATTTTTGCATATCATACTTAAATTAACATGGCTAAATCAATTATTCTAACTGGATAAATTATCAATATTTTGGTAAGATTCAGGTTTATACCATGATGTGTGCAATTATCAATAAACTTCAAGTTTAGTGTGTCATTCTTTTATTTATGTAGTACAAACTGGAGAATAATGCAGGTAACTTTTCACATACATATTACCCCGTAATAAGTTGTAGTAATAAAAGATATTAAATCTTTCTTTTATTTATAGTCTCAATATAATCAAGCACTTTCGCGTATACTTTGGAAACCAAATAAGTTTCTTTGAGACTTACTACGACACAATAAATTGACATGATAATCAATTGTATTCCTCCAAACTAGTAATAATTGGATCTTCTAAAGCTCTCAATTAATTTTATATTATCATATATTCATCAATATCCATATGGTGAATATCTCTCCTAAAGAGAAATTTATACCATCATGATCATGGTCAACATTATATGCAACATCATTTAGTAGTCACATTGTCAATATATTTTGGCGTACAATAGGTACATGACCAGTAATCATTCATGCCATAATAATGACATTATTTTTTTTATTTCCTCTCAAACCTCCTCTTAGAGGCGAATGTGGTATATTCATTACCACTAGCACATTCATATTCTTCCAAGAATGAATATGTATTTATAAATCAGATGTTATCACATTCACATTATGAATGGACCATAGTCATCTGTATGTGCTTTATGAAATATCATGTCAAATCGATGACAAATATTAATTTCTCAGAGTGAGGATTATTTTGAGAATCCTTATTATTCTCATTACAACAATGATGACGATTATAATTTCGTCTATTGCAACGTCCACATCCATTGATACCTTCACGATAATAATTTTGTCTTCTTTCAGACTTATCACATATTGCTATCACATTCTCTTAAAGGAATAAGAATGAAGCAAATATAATGGGACGAGTTTCTACTTCTTGTGCTCACAATCATACATGAATTTGATCATGACAAGACATAGAAATTTTTCGGAGTGGTTACAATTTTTCACAAACTGTATTAGAGTTACAATCAAAATTTATTATTTTTACTTGTATTTAAAATCAAATTACAGAATGTCAAGAATTTAAAAGAGAAAAATAAGGTAGAATACTTACCTTAAATCGAGAATTTATTCACGAGGGATGTTCATGGAACAATTGACAATATAAATTGAGCACCATGCACGTATACCAAAGCCTCTACTCAATTGGTTGGAGTCTCGTGCTTATAACGTGTTATAAAACAATAAAAGAAGAAGAGAGTATTGCAGAGAAAAGTAGAGAGAGAGAATTCTTATTGATTAAGATGAATTACAATGGAATAGAATCCCTCTATTTACAGGGAAAAAGTGGCTTAGCCACAAGTAACAAATTCTAAAATCTCTCTAAAATATAGACATTCACCTTAGATACAATTCTATTTATAACATATATATATATATATATATATATACATAAACTTACTTGGAGGGTCAATAAAAGAAAAAAGATAAAGCTAGATTTCAATTGTGACTTTTTGGCCGTTAATTTTAACTCGCAAAAGGATATATAAGGAAAAACCGTACCCATACCCGGTGTATACAATAAATTTAGTTAAGTTAATCATAGAAAATAAACTAACATCTACTAGAGTTATTTTTAATAAAAAAATTAAGAAAAGGTAATAAACAGTCCTAATATAACTGATTATATTGTTATCATTACTCTTGGTGTTTTTTCGATTTTAGATCTTTTAGTCTTTGGTTAAGCTTATTAAACTAATCTAGGGACAGTGGTATGATATGGTGGCATTTATAAAGGATTTCTTAGACACCTTAAATAGCCATATAGGATGATTCCTTCGAAAGCTAAGTTTTCTTGAAGTTAACTTTATTCCTACGTGTTAGAGCTAAGTAGAAAACGTTTCTTGTAGGTTGCCTTGTCGGATGCCTTTAACACTGATTAATTTTGTGATTTCATAGCTAAATTTTATGTTAAAGAAGAATTGAATGATCTACTATAAGTTAGTGTGGAAAAGTGGAAGCTAATATATTTTTGGCTTTATAAAATCCTGGAAAAACCAATAAAGATAGTATTGTACTTATCTACTCGAAATTGTACTTATCAGAATATATTAAAAAATTATTAAAGTAATACAACGAAGGTGTACTTGCAACAAAATTTATTTAAGAAGAAAGAAGAAGAATTTGGGTGCTTAATGGAAAATGTGTTAGCCCTGATTTGCTCGCTCAGGATAGTGTCTTCCTTTCAATATATTTCTCGCGAAACAATGGAAATTGCTTGAAAGTTTATTATTATTATTTAAGATTATATAAAAAATTAGATGGAGTTAACTATGGTTAAATACTACTCGTTATATAAGCAAATAAGGTGACAAGTATCATTTAATTATTGGCTTGATGTAAATCGGTTGCGGTTAGGTTTTTCCTGATATATAATATAGCATAGGCTTACTCATAGGGTTAATAAAAGAAGACAGAAAATACAACTAGATTTTAACTGCGACTTTTTTGCCGTTAAATTTAATTCGCAAAAGGATATATAGTGGATAAACTTACTTATAGGGTTAATAAAAGAAGACGGAAGATCTAACTAGGTTTAAATTGTGATTAAAAATTGATACCGGAAAAAAGATTCAACTAGGTTTAAATTGTGACGTTTTAGCAGTTAAAGTTAAATTTAACCCCCTAAAACTATATAATGATATAAACTCAATGAAGTTGTTATCCGTTCTTCCTCATTGGCTTATACAGATAGATATTAGCTAGGAAGAGCAGAATCCCAAGATAATTAAAGATTTAACTTATTTGCCATTTCACTTAATTGGAAATGTAGTAAGAAAATCTGTATTATAGTGTTTATGAATCTATGCTTCCGATTGCTTTCCAATTCAGTGCTTAATTCCTCTTCTTCTTAAGTATTTTTCTTAAATTGAATAAAACTTTTCCTTTTATTCCCCACTATATGTAAAAGCTCGGTTTCGATCACTGTGTTTTGTGCATATATTGCATATTGATTTGCTTCAAACCAATTTAGAAAAAATTTAAATGAGTTGAGTGACAGGTTGGTGAGTATCTGAGAGTACAGAAAACAAATGTAAGCAGATATAGTATTTAATTTAATATATTTGAAACCAGTATAATATATATTTCTAATAAAAAAACTTTTTCTGCTAAATTGGAGAAATAATAGTGTGCTTTCTATGAAGACCGCAACGGCTATAAGCACTCAGATATCACCACTTAATAGTAAATATTTGTATATTTAAAATTAATCATTAAATGGATCGTTTTTTACGCATATTCAACTATTATCGAAATTAATATTTCAAAATTCGAAGCCACCATAATTCATAAAATTTTAACATGCTATTTTATTTAAAATGCTCGCTAGTACATCCATATAAAATTGAATTTTGAAAGAAATTGTGTATTTTATTGAAGACTGAAATTAGTAAGCAAGCACTTTCGTTATTATTCTATGTCCAAAAGAATTTGTCAGCAGCAGATCTTGGCTATAATATCTAAATTGGTATGTAGTCAACCCTCATTTAATTTTATGTCAAATAAGTTAAATGGTTACACGTAAGATCCATTCAAACTGACCAAAAATATAACAGAATCTAAAGTTTCCCCAGCTATAAATAGCAGCCAATTCTGAGGAAAGAAACACACAACAAACAACAAAGAACAAAGCCATTTGATCCCTAATATCCAAACATATTTTCTCCTCCTCCTCCTCCTGTTTAGCTATGGCAAGAAGGAAAGTGAGGCTTGCTTTCATTATGCGTGAGGCTGAAAGGAAAGCCACATACAAGAAAAGAAAGAAAGGGTTGTTTAAAAAAGTTCTAGAACTCAGCACTCTTTGTGGTGTTGAAATTGCTGCAATCATCTACAGCGCTTTCCACAGGGACGCTGAGGTGTGGCCATCACAAGAACAGGTGTTGGAAATCACTGAAAGGTTTAGGGCTTTGCCGGAGATAGAGCGAAGCAAAAGGCAGGTGAACCTAGAAGGTTTCACTAGGCAAAGGGTCAAGAAATTGGACGATCAATTGAGGAAGATTAGAAAAGAAAACAGAATCAAGGAGTTCACTAACTTGATGTACGACTTGTTGGGTGGACAAGATGTGCCCCAAAACATGCACCCTTATGATCTCAATGATTTGACGTTTGTCCTCGATCAAAACCTTCAAAAAGTGTACGATAGAATGACGGAAGAAGCTAGGAAACATGGTTTCACTTTTAATATCCCTCTTACCAGAGGTACCAATTACTTCCCGGAGCCAAGGGCTCCTCCTCCTCCTCCTCAGTTTGTCCCTCCAGTGACTCCAATTCGTCCAATGGCTTCATCGATGGTTCGTCCATTTGCTTCTTCTTCATATGCTCCTCCTCCTATGAGTCTTTCAAGGGATCTTTCTTCAGTGCCTCCTCCACGAATGTTTCGTCCCATATGTCTTTCAAGCTGGCCTTCTGCTCCCATGTCTCCGCAACTTTTTCGTCCTATGGTTGAGCAGATGGTTACTCCAATGCCTCCCGTGGTGGATACAAGAAGCTGGGCAACAAGAGTAGCTTCGTCTCCAATGCCTCCAGTTGTGGCTCCTAGAAGCTGGGCTCCAAGGGTAGCTTCTCCAACGGCGGCTACTCCAAGCTGGGCTCCAAGCGTAGCTTCTCCAATGCCTCCAGCAGCGGCTCCTAGAAGCTGGGCTCCAAGGGTAGCTTTTCCAATGACTCCAGCGGTGGCTCCCAGAAGCTGGGCTCCGAGTGTAGCCACTTCAATGCCTCAACAAATGGCTCCAGCAATGTCGCCTAGAATGGATTTTCCTATGATTCCTGCAATGTCTTCTACGATATCCTCAACAATGGTTCCTTCAGTGACACAACCAATGCCTAATTCAATGAATTCTCCAGTGGATGCATCAATGCCAATGAATGACTATCAAAACTATTTCTATGGCAATCCACAGAGTCCTCCTGATTGGGAAGAAGATGATTTAATGGCTTTTGTTAATGGTACCTCTAGCAGCAACATCTTTGAAGAACCAAACCACCACAACAACAGTTTCTAAGGACCTAGGACCAACAATGTCCGACCATCATTAAGTTTGTTTCAATTTTTGAGTCATGTCTTGCGTCTTTTACTGTTTGTTTGTTTAATTTTTGAGTCATGTCTTGTCTCTTTTATTGTTAGTCTGTCTTTGTTGTGTCGTCGAATGTGTCTCTTTTACTGTTTACCTGTCTGCTGTGTCATGTAATTCTCCACATCTCTTTCCCTGCTGTGTCCTCATTAAAAGTGTCAATCGGTCGTTTATTGTCTCTTTCAATTTGTTTAATTTATGATCAATGTTTGTTTATGTTTACTACTGTCACGATCCGAATTTCTCATCGTCAGGATCGTGATGGCACCCAACGTTGGACCCGCTAGGCAAACCAACGTAAATATTCAATTTATCTTATTCCTTTATTATTACCAAATAGCATGCGAAAAGACAACACTAGCATAGATAAAAGTACAAAACGGAGCAAGGTATATAAACTCAATGTATGCCTTTAGGAAATTTCACAAACGAATCCCAAAATTTTGGAGTCACAAGCTCACAGACTATCTACGAATAATACATATAACGGTCTGAATGAAATAAGTACATCTGTTTAACCAAAGAATTAGATCCTTCGAGCAAAGCTATTTCTAGGATGAACTCGGGTTACTGATAATCAAGAAAATAAGAGAAACGAGTAATAGACAATATTGCATAAATATAGAAAAGCACAGTAGATTGTATTCGAAAATCAGATGCCTTTACAAGCTGTATTCACGTCCCTTATATAGGAGATACCTTGATATAACGTACAACTCTTCCTATGATTGCCCATTAATGACTAACTATGACATTAATGGGGCGTTACAAAGGATAACGGTAATTGGGGTACAGTTACATAACGTACAAGTAATCAATTGTGGGTCCTTGAATCTGCCCGTAGCTTTGTCCAGATTCATTCTGACTGTGTCTCTTCCCTGTCTTGATCAGGTTGAGTTTTCCGTGGCTGATGAGCTCGAGGGTTTATTGAATCGTGCCTCTTTGTTCCGTACCTCTTCAAAGAATCACATCCAGCTGTCGCGTTCTCCTGTGTCCATATAACTGGCTGAGTTGTCAAGAGTTGGCTTACGTGTGAAACTCTTTTTTACCAATACAGATAGTCCCCCCACTTACCATATATTTATCGATTAATATTTGGTAAGTGGATACTCATTTATGGCGGGAATATTTTGCCGACGCTTTACCTCGAAACATTGTATCCTTCTCTGAATCATAGGCGTCGTTTGTCACTTCTATTTAATGCTCATACCACGTGTCCTTCTCGGATTGGTTCTGCATTTACTCTGCACCTTTTAGGGCTTTTCGCGGTTGCGTCAGTCCCGAAGTGACACCTTCAATTATGACTTTTCATCATTATTTTTCTTTTTTTCATGTTTGATGGTTGTCCTCAAGTATAAATATCTTTCTTCTTTTCTTTGCTTCCACGAAACACTTTCTAACCTTGTCTTTTGTAAAGAACTTTTTTCTTGCCTTTGTAAACATTTCTTCTTCGAATAAACCTCAAAGAGTAATAGATATTAAAAATTTAATGCCATTCTCTGCTCCGACTAGGAGTCGGAGGGGTGGTAGACTTAGGAATCTAGGATCCACTCCTTCTAGAGGCTCTTCTTCTTCTCAGATAGTTTCTCATCCTTCCGCTAGGTCTCTAGTTTCTCCGAGGTTTAGGGCTTCCCGGTCTTTGTCTGGAGGTAGAGGTGAACGCCTTCGTGAACCTGGAGTTGATGAAATTGTTCCTTCTGAGTTTGTCTTTGCTAGAGATAATCAAGTTCTCATAGACCAATCTTCTTCCCTTGAGAGTGTCGAAAGGTATCCAACCCTTATTACTGAGGGTCAGATTTCCTTTGTTCGTAGGGAGTGTTTTTGGAGGCCTGATTTCCCTGTCTACCTTCCGAATAGTAATCAAAGAATAACGTCTTACAATACGGGATACTCTTTTGTTTATACGTAACATTTTACTCTAGGGTTTAGACCTCCCATTGATGCAGTCATAATTGAATTCTGTCGTTTCTTTAATATCTGCTTAGGACAAGTTGGTCCACTTGTGTGGCGAGTTGTCGCATGTCTTAGGAGTTTTAACTTCTTTAGCCACAGTTCCTTTTACTTTCAAGCATCTTATTCATCTCTACTCTCCTGCCTTGTTTCGTCAAGGGGTTTTTACTCTGACTGCTAGGAGCAAAAGAGTGCTGGTAACCCCTGGAGATGATAAGGATAGGGGTTGGTACCTCCAGTATGTTGTTGTACCCACTGTTGGTTTAGTGGGTGAAGAAAATCTTCCCTTCCCTGAGAAATGGAATTGTGCACGTGAGTATGCTTGAGATGTTTTACTAACACCGTATCTGTTTCTTCTTCTCTCAGAAATCATGGGTACTGTTGAGAATGTCACCGGTATCCGTGATTGGGTAGAAAAATTATTGTCTGTTGCTCCTTTAGAAGAGATATCTTAGAAGTACTTAGTTGGGAGGTACGATTGGCATGTAAAGACCCACTGTAAGTGAAGCTTTTATTCTTGCTTCTTTCCTTACTCGAGCCTTTTCTTTCTCTCTCGCTTAACTTTTTCCCTTTTGATAGGGTTCTCTGCTCGTGGGGTGTCTGCTTCATCTATCCCGAAGATGTCTTTGGCCCAAGCCCAAGAGATTATTGTTGGTTCGTCTTCCTTGAAGAGGAAGATTAGTGAGTCCCATTCTATAGAAGAAGAAGAAGAAGAATAAGAAGAAGAAGAGGGTGCTTTGGTGCGTAGGCCACGGAGAAGGCGGGTGGTTTCGGACGATGAGTCTACAACCATGACTTTGCCTTCCGTGACTGTGGTTGAGCCCTCTACCTTTGAAGATGTTCCACATTCCCCTATTCATAAGTCTGTAGATTACTTTTCCCTTTAGCTGTTGTTTTTCCTGCTTCTTTAAGAGAAGTTGTCTCATCTGATCCTTTGGCTATTACGCCTTCTGCTTTTGCTTTGCCCGTGGCTTCCTCAACTCTTTAATCCTCCGTGCCTGCTGCTTTGCCTGTGGCTTCTCCAGTTCCTCAACCCTGCGTGCCTGTTGTTGCTTCATCTCTATCTGCTTCCATGCCTTCCGCTAGGGAAGTAGGGTCTTCCAGCAGAGAGATGCGGCAGGTGATAATAGAGGTTCCAGCTGAGAAAACCAAGCTAGCCAGCCATAGTGCTCTTACATGGGCCAATGAAGTTGTGCATACCTCTTTGAAGGTATGATGCAGGTTATCCTCTTTCATTTTTGCATATGAAATTTATTATATCTAATTGGTTTATTTCTTGTAGATTAATCTTATAGGCATGGAGCTCATGAAGAGGATCTCAAATACGGATCAGGAGACAAAAGAGTTGCAGGCTGATGCTGATAATTGGAAATCACAATATAATAGCCTAAGGATTGACATGGATGCCTTAGAAGAGGAAAGAAGTACCTTGAAGCGGCAGATGAGGCTCATGGAGGCAGAACTGGCAGTAGAGAAGGCTTCTTCCAGTCAGGCTGATAAATACAAGAGTGTTCTGGAGTCCTCATTTGCTGAGCAGCTATCCCGCGCCTCAGAGGATATTAGAGACTTGAAAAACTTGCTGGGGTAGAAGGAGGAATACTCAGGCGAGCTCGTGCAATCACTCACTCGTACTCAAGAGGACCTTCGTAATGCTTTAGATAAAGTTCAAACTCTGGAGGAGTCGATTATACCCTTAAGGGCCGCCTTTGAAGCTACTGAAGCGGAGAAGGACGGATTGAGAACTGAGCTTCAAGTATGGGCAACGGATTATGAAGATCTTGAAGAGGTGACTATTGTTGATGTGAGCTGGGCGTATATGAATTATCGCCTTGACACATTGACGAAAATGAGTCAAGAGGGTTTCGACCTTAGTGCTGAAATAGCTAAAACTAAGGAAGCCATGGAGAAGGCTCAACAAGGTCATAACCTCTCTTCACCTGATGGTGAGACTCGTGCTGCTCGCGCATCTTCATCCCTAGTTGCTCCCTTTCCTCCTGCTGATGAAGATGTCAATCCTCCTTCTCGAGAAGATTAAAGTGCTGATTCACCCCCCCCTCCCCTTGTTTTTTTATTTGATTGGTGGTTACCCCCAGCTCCATCGGGGGTAAACTTGGATCTTTCAAAAGTCCCCAACTGACAACTTAAGGGCATTTCGATGTATGAACTATATGCGGCTAAGTACTAGTTTGTACTTAGTTCTTACTTAGCCGCTTTTTTCGAATATATGCAAATTAAGACTTTTTCTTCGAGTTTCTGCTTTACTCTTAAGTCTTTTGCATGTTTAATTTTTGAGGTTTTTTTTTTACCTCTGAATTTTTGCATGAGGATGGTAGTAATCACTCGTACCTTTTCATAGTTGGTACGATGTTTGTGAGCCTTTTTGTAATAGGCTTCATTTATGAAAGAGGGCCCTTTATGATTGACATGAAGAAGACGTCTCAACTTCATGATAATGCAATAAAGTGATAGGAATTTTACACATGTTTAAGAATGTTTCCAAGGAAAGTTTTTTTGTTTGAACTTCCACGACATTTTACATGTGTTTGATTATCGTCTAAAACTCATGTTGCAACTGTTTTTGTTTAACAGATTTGATATACCCTTGTATTTCGTAACTGTTTTTCATAGGTAACAGTTTTTCGATATTAATACAAGGGAACAACTGTTTTTCACTAGTAACAGTTTTTATAAAGATTGGGGTTTCTACCCGCAACTATTTTTATTGATAATAGTTTTATAATAAGTATGAGGAAAATGCTTTTTCATCCGTAACTGTTTTATTTGACAACAGTTTTCTGAAAAAATACATGGATTTTGATCTTTCATTCGTAACT